>JANAVB010009398.1:1750000-1776027 GCA_029216955.1 Iris pallida
CCCCGATTCTTGGCATCGTAGTATTTTTCTCTGCCAAGTCTCGAGTGTTGAACACTCTGTTGTTGGTTGTGGAGGGAAAAAGTCACTGGGTTAGTAGAGCCGAATGGTGTGAGCCTTCTCCATTTGGGGGACTTCTGTGGCAGAGTCCTGCGCCCAGGTGACAGAGTCCTCCAGCTGTATATCTGTTGAGACTAGCAGGATATGCGCAGCGAGCCTTTGGAAGCCAAGTCTTGCGAGACTTGTTTGGCTTCGCAGATTTGAGGGATAGAGCCGTCCCTCGAGAGCATCTCTTCGAACGCCTGCTGATCGAACTTACGATCAGCATCTTTGAGTACTCCCCACTTTGTCGGTATCGGATTACGTCACCACCTTCTGTCAGAGAAAAACGTAGTCCCCAGCAGAGTCGCCATTTTTGTGGACACACACAAAAAGAAGAAAAAAATGATGTCTTTTCTTTATGGCGCAAGGCACCACAAATCGAGTACGCTTGAGAGATCCTGTGCTGAGGATCCCCGAGTACAAAAAGAATTCTGGGAATGGGACGATGGGGATCGAGCGGCAGTTGCCCTTTACTCTACTGTGACACTCCGATTACAAAAGTGGGAGAAAACCTAAGAAAATTGCTAACTCTCGGCTCACTAGCAAGAAGTACAACAATTTGGCTCTTGAAAAGCTCTCCATTCTGTGTGTTGAAGAGGGAAGAGGCTCCCCTTTATAGTGTTCTTGAGCTGGAATGGGCAATACCACAGGGGGCTGCATCTCCTCTGGGAAGATGATGGATCCACCGTGTATTATGGGGACGGTCGGCAGCTGCCGAGGTGTAGGCTCCGAACTTGATTGGGGAGGTGGGGTATGATAGGGTGAAGATACCCCATCGCCAGCAGGATTGGTCTTGTCAGTGGCCATTCTCTGGAAGGTTTAGGATATAAACATAAGCAAGGTAGCCTACCCTTCTATAACAAACAAAAATATTTACATATAATTTGGACTATTATTGTGACAAATCAATGTTCTAGTGTTCTAATTGTCTCTAGATAGGTTTTCCTAAGTTGTTGATATGACCTGCATGGGCCCCACTAAAAACATGTCACGATCGGTCCCAATTACTTGGGTCGAATCGGATCATGCCCAGCCTGCACCGTTGATGAGACGGCGGCAGTAAGCTGTATCTCCATATGCAGGTAATCAACAACTCAATCTAATTTGCCACAATCTTTATTATTCGATAAATTAAAACGTGTTCAGTACAAAGTACAATCATAAAACCACCAACTGAAATAACATTGTTTTAGAAAAACTATCAAACTGGAAAATAGCATCTAAAGAGAAGCAACATCATCATCAAGTACGCCATCCTCAGGAAGCACAGCAGGGTATAGCTCAGGGTCATAGTAGCTACTAATCAGTAGCTCTGCATCCTCAAAATGACCTAAAAATATAGTCTCCAGTCAGGAGGGAGCAAAGTACAATTCATGATATTTTAACAATTAAAATTAATAACGGAATTATGCACTTTTAAACAATTTGAAGTCAATAGTTTTCCAGCAGTTAAAAATAGTGTGATAAGAATAGGCAATGAATATGACCGGATTGGATTTGTTACAGTAATATCCTAGTGATATGGTATGGCTTATCCCCATGTGTATGAGGGGTAAGCTAATACATTCAGTTATACTAATTGGATGTGGTCATATCCACTACACTACTCCCCAGTCTCCAAATAGTTACAGTAGTTACAGTCAATGCTCTCAAAGAGAGTTCCGTGTTGTATCGTGGTTTAAACTTGCATTAAAATAATTATTAAATAATTGTAATCTACCACAAAATGTACTTGCCTCAAATTGATTGGACTGGACGGGTCGATACGTCGGGATGGAAATCAGATTTTTCCTTGAAATCCTACATTGGGAAACTTGTCTCAGAAAACCAAAGTCGCCAATGTTACCACTAGTTGCAATCTCTAGTTGTGTCCTATTCAATTTTAGTCTTTATTTAGCTAACACAACCAAAGCACGATTATTAGTGCGTTGCAATTAAGAAACATCAGTTTATATTTAATTTCGAAAAAATCGTATTTATCAGTTTATTTGGAAAAACTCGATATTTTATAATTATATAAATATAAAACTAAGATTTTCTTTTTAATGAGAAATACATGAATTTCTTATTTAAAAATTATAACTTAACTGCTAAGTGATAAAACATTTATATTATTTTTCTTTTTAAAATAAAATAAATATTTATCATTTTATACTACGTTCTCAAGACCAAAAATCATCCAGAAAAATAAAAGAAAACAACATACAATCTAAGCTATTACACTTCTCACAGTAGGAAAAACAAATGGGCTTATGCCCTTTTACAGACTTTATTACATAAATTTAAATAAGAAGAAGACAATGTTAGTCTCTAAAAATCCTACAATTTAATAAATAAAACTTAATAATAAATTAATGAGTCTCAGATTTTTGGTCCAATCATCATATATAGCTAATGCCTCAACGTCCGCGAAACTGATTTCGTTTGCACTTAGCCAGGGCCCATGGACCGGTATGGTCGTCGCCCGATAATCAAAACCAAGTTTAATAAATCTTTTGCAAAAGCCGGTTTTGGGAATTATAGATTTTATGAAAAATATTTTTCTGAAAATTTGGACAGCATTCCCTCTGTTTTCGGGATAACCCAAAACTGGGAAAAATGTCAAACCAAACATCGATAACTGTCCCAAACAAGGGAAACCAATTTCCAACCAAAATAATAATAATAACCAGAACTCGAAAATAATATCGAACCCGAAAATATCCACAGCACGTTTTCCGAAATTCGAAAAACCGAACTGAACTCAGAGAACCCGAAATGAATTTCGAAATTCCAACAGAATACTCAAAACCAAAAGAAATATTCCAAAACTCACAGAATATTTCCGAAAAGATTTCGGAAAATCCAAAAATCTCGCATACCGAATTCCCAGGGAATTCGTGGACCAAATTCATCATAGACTAAAAAGATGGAAACGGGCAACGGAAATATACCAGAAATTGCGGCAAGAGCTCTCAGATGTTAAAAATGAAAGAAAACCAAATTTCTGCAGACTCGGAACGTGTCCAGCACTCGACAGTAAAGAAATTCGTGGAGCAGCAGATCTGGGTCGGGGCACGCTGGTCAGCCGGGGCAGAGCCGCGCGGGGTGGCTCGATAACGGCCGAGCGGAGTCGGGGGTCGGCGCGCACCGCTGGGAAGAGGCGCCAAAGGCGAGCGTCGGCGTCGGGATAGGGAGGAGGGCGCCGTAGAGGGCTCCGACGAGGCACAGGAGGCGGCTCGGGCTCGGGTGGAGCTAGGGCACGAATTTGGGAAAAAGTTTGAGAGTGGTGATGGAGATGGTAATGGAGAAGAAGGGTTTAAATAGAGTTGGGAAAAAGGGGTTACTGGATCCGAAGGGTGAACGGCCGGGAGAGGAAAGGTCGCCGGTTTTCGGTGGTTACGGGAGGTAGGGGTCGGCCAAACCGAGAGACTATGGTTCTCATTAGTTGAGAACCCAACAGAATGAGAGTTATAAACTCTTTCTCTCTCCCTCTAGTGTAATAATGAAAGGCTTTAGCCTAATGGGTTAAAGGGTTTATGGATATGTATATTAGAATGGGTTTGAATCAAATGGGCCAACTATTCCTGGACTTGGGTTTTGGCCAAATGGTTTGCGCTTCTAACAAATGGCTAGAAAGAATGATAACTAATATAATTTCTTTTTAGAAAAAATTATAACTTAACCTTTTACACATAAAAATGTTTTATGGTTCCAATTGGGTTCGGGTCTGGCTGTCAATCAAAATTCCAAGTTTCAATTACTTTGAAAAGAATTTTACACTTATAATAATGATAATACTAATATTAATTTAACAACACATAATTTAAATGATAAAAATTAATTACTAGAAAATTGCGGGTTTCACAACCTTCTCTCCTTAGAAAATTTCGTCCTCGAAATTTAAAGGATGAGGTTAGAAATTACCTCAGGTCTCAAACAAGTACGGGTACTGCTCCCGCATCTCATCTTCTCGCTCCCAGGTAGACTCGCCTAGGGAATCATGCCTCCACATAACTCTGACTATGGGAGTCACCGAAGTCCTGGTCATTTTCTCCTCTGTCCAAAATTGCCACAGGCTTCTCTGGTACTGTAAGGCTGGGTCCAATCTCCAGCTCTGAATGGTCCAAGATGTGGTTTGGATCCGAAATATAGCGTCTGAGCTGCGAAACGTGGAAGACGTTGTGCATGCCCTCAAGATTAGCTGGTAGAGCTAACCGATACGCTACTTCGCCAATTGGCTCAAAACTTCAAATGTCCGATATATCTGGGACTCAGCTTCCCAGCTCTGCCAAATCTGATAGTTCCTCTGGTAGGAGAAATCTTCACAAAGACACTATCTCCTTCTTCAAACTCCAGTGGTCGACGACTGCTATCTGCCCAATGCTTCTGCCTGTCTTGGGCAATCCTGAGCTTGTCTCTGATCACCTTCACCTTCTCTTGCGTCAGTTACCATCTCTCCAGCAGTACTCTTTCTCCACGTCGTCCCATGCAAGTGGAGTACGCAACGACGTCCAAGAGTGCTTCAAATGGGTCATACCAATGCTAGCTTGGTAACTGTTGTTGTAGGAGAATTCTACTAAATGCAAGTGGTCTTCCCAAGACCCTCCAAATTCAAGACACAAGATCTCAGCATGTCCTCTAGCGTCTGGATGGTCCTCTCAGATTGTCCGTCAGTTTGGGATGATAGGCTGTGCTGAACTTCAGTTTTGTTCCCAAGCTGTCATGCAAACTCTTCCAAAAGTGTGAGGTAAATCTAGTATCTCGGTCAGATACAATACTTACCGGTACTCCATGAATCCGGTAGATATGCCGCATGTACAGTGCCGCCAACTTCTCGGTGGATAAACCAACCTTGAAGGGAATAAAGTGAGCCGACTTAGTCAGTCGGTCCACAATAACCCAAATGGCGTCCTTCCCTCCTTGGATCGAGGCAATCCTGACACAAAGTCCATTGTTATATGCTCCCACTTCCACTGAATGTCCAGCGGCTGTAGAAGTCCTGCGGGTCTCTGTCTGCTAGCCTTCACTTGTTGGCAAATCAAGCATCTAGCCACAAATCTGGATACTCTCTTCATTCCATACCACCAAACGATGGTACGCATATCCCGATACATCTTATTAGCTCCAGGATGTATGGAATACTGCGACTGGTGCGCTTCTTGCATCAGCTCATTCCTCAATTCGCCAGATGGTACACACACCTCGTACCATTCTTCAATGCTCCGTCACTGGCGATAGAGAAACCTTCAAGTGTTCCTGCCAGCACTTCATCTCTGAGTTTGCAAAGCGTCTCGTCTTGGAATTGTGTCTCCTTGACTTTGTCCATCAGACTTGAACGCAATTGCAACTGCATCATGGTTGGTCATCTCCAGGTACATAGCTTCTCGCCCAGTTCTTCATCTCTCCAGGCAGTACAATCTCCAGACCAAGCTTCTCTATGTCCTCCAACAAGTGCCGCTCCTTGGTCAAGAACATCGCCACTGGGTATCGACTAAGTGCATCTGCTACCACATTAGCCTTACCCGGATGGTACTGCAGGTCGATGTCAAAATCTTTCATCATTCCAGCCACCTTCTTTGTCTCATGTTCAGCTCTTTCTGAGTGAAAACATATTTCAGACTTTTGTGGTCTGTATATATTTCCACTCTCTCTCCATATAGATAATGCTTCCATAGCTTCAATGCAAAGATGACTGCAGCAAGCTCCAGGTCATGTGTGGGATAGTTCTTCTCATGAGTCCGTAATTGCCTAGATGCGTAAGCAATCACTTTCCCATTTTGTTGAAGAACGCAACCCAGTCCTTTTCCAGAGGCATCACTATAGATTGAGAAACCACCGGTTCCTGCGGGTAGCGCAAGGATTGGTGCAGTGGTAAGCCTCTTCTTCAGCTCCTAAATGCGCCTGGCAATCTTCCGTCCAGATGAACTCTTCATTCTTCCGAGTGAGCTTCGTCATCGGTTCAGCAATTCTGGCAAAATCCTTACAAACTTCCGGTAGTAGCCAGCCAAGCCCAAGAAACTTCTGATTTCAGCAACGAGCTTGGGGTAGACCACTTCTCACAGCAGCTATCTTCTTAGGATCCACCGAAATTCCTTCTCTGTGACACATGGCCAAGAAAATCCACCTTGTCTAGAAAGAATTCATATTTGGATAGCTTACCATATAACTTCCTTTCTCAAAGTTCCCAGAACTTTCCTGAGGTGCTCATGCTCCTCTTCAGTCTTAATAGATCAGAATGTCATCGATGAAGACAACGACAAACTGATCTAGGTATTCATGGAAAACCTTGTTCATAAGGTTCATGAATACAGCAGGAGCATTCGTCAGTCCAAACGGCATGACCAAGAATTCAAACTGCCCATACTTGGTGTTGAACGCCGTCTTGGGAATGTCCTCCTTCCTGACCTTGATCTGATGGTAGCCAGATCTGAGGTCAATCTTCGAAACACCTTGGCTCCACTGAGTTGATCAAACAGGTCATCGATCCGGGGCAGAGGGTACTTGTTCTTGATGGTGATATTGTTCAGCACCCGGTAGTCGATGCACATCCTCACAGTTCCGTCCTTCTTGGGAACAAACAAGACAGGTGCTCCCCAGGGTGAAGCTCCGTCTCGGATAAATCCTAAAGCCTTCAGTTCATTGATCTGATCCTTCATCTCCTTGGCCTCCTTCGGGTTGACTCTGTAGCATCCCTTAGAAATAGGGGAAGAGCCGGGGACTAGGTCAATGGTGAACTCTATGTCTCGGTCTGGGGGTAACCCGGGAAGACTATCAGGGAAGACATCCATAAATTCTGCTATGATAGGATGGGAGGTCCGGGTTCTTCTGTGATAGAGGTGTAGGTAACACACTCCATATCCTCCGGAGTTCGAGAGATTTCAAACTCCGGTTCTCCAGGTGGGCTGAAGACTACACATCCTCTGTGATAGTCTATCAGCGCATGCTGCTTACTCAACCAGTCCATCCCTAGGACTATATCATAATTGGGTAAGGGCATCACAAGCAAAGGTGCTATGAACTTGTGGCCTGATATGGTGATAGGGCAGTTACAGGTCTCAGTGATGGGTAGGGGTCCTCCACCGGTCATGACTCTACAAATCTTCTTGCTAAAAGTATCTATGTGGTGTGCAGAGATGAATTTTGTGGATAAAACTATGTGATACCCGAATCAAATAAAGCTAAGGCAGGATAGGAATGCACATAAATGAAACCTGCGATGACATCAGCTGTAGGTTCCTGCTCTGGCTCTTGTTCCTCTGCTGCTAGGGCAAAAGCTCGCCCAGTTTCTGTTGATGCTGCCAAATTGTTGTTGCTGAGTGGGCAAGGACCTTTCTGTTGAGTTGCTCCAGTCCGTGGGCCGCCGAGGGGCAGTCCTTCACTTGGTGGGTGAAGACCCACAGACTAGGCAATGTCCTAGTCTCTTTCTGCAGATATTTGCTTGATGCCCCGGCCTTTTGCAATAGTCGCAGACAGGGATCTGCCTCTGAGGTGCCCTATCATTGTTCCTTGCCTGTTGGTTCTGCTGTGGTGGTGGGAAGGCCGGTTGTTGTTGTTGTTGGGCCTCTTCTGATTACCCTGGAAGTTGTTAGTTCCAGGATAATCCCTCTTTGAGCGAGCGGGTTGGCTCTTCTCTATATCTTGAGCTCGCTCCAGGATCTTTTCATAGGTCTTAGCACCGCCTGAGATCACATGGGTGCGGATCTCCTCTCTCAGCCCATGTCTAAACCTTTCAGCACGATCATCAGGGTCAGCCACCAGGTTCTTGGCAAAACGGCTGAGTTGGCCGAATTCTGCCGCATATTCTCCAACAGTCATATTTTCTTGCTTCAGGTTCTGAAATTGCCTCTCATCTCCCGCAACTCTGATGTTGGGAAGAACTTCCTCTTGAACAACCTCTTGAAGGTGTCCCAGTCAAGCTGTCTGTCCTGGAGTCGGGGTTCATTCCGATACCAGGTGCTTGCTACACTTTGCAGTTGGAGTCCACTGCTTCAGCCTTGAGGTCTTCTGGAAGTCGAACGACGCTTAGGAGACGCTCCATGCTATCGAGCCATTCATCAGCATAGACGATTCCCTCGGTTCCCTTGAAGGGTCGAGGGTTCTGCTTCTTGAAACTCTCAATATCGCCCACCTTGGCAATATGATTTCCATTAATTTAAATGGCCTTAATATTACATAAATTAATCCTTAGATTTATTTACCTTGGCAGGCCTTGGTTCCTGTTGAGCTGCTTCTTCTCTCCAGTGCAGCCATTGCCACGCTATGGGCATTCTCCATGCCTTCCCTCATAATCGTGTCTCTCGCGATGAGCTTCACTTGAGTTCTCTGGCTTCTAGCACTCCTCGTAGTAGACCTATGAGGTCGGTGGGGTCCACAGGCACCGGTGGGGCAGCTGGAGTGGGCAATACCACAGGGGGCTGCATCTCCGTCTGGGAAGATGATGGATCCACCGTTGTATTATGGGGACGGTCGGCCAGCTGCCGAGGTGTAGGCTCCGGACTTGATTGGGGAGGTGGGGTATGATGGGTGAAGATACCCCATCGCCAGCAGGATTGGTCTTGTCAGTGGCCATTCTCTGGAAGGTTTAGGATATAAACATAAGCAAGGTAGCCTACCCGTCTATAACAAACAAAAATATTTACATATATAATTGGGACCTATTATTGTGACAAATCAATGTTCTAGTGTTCTAATTGTCTCTAGATAGGTTTTCCTAAGTTGTTGATATGACCTGCATGGGCCACCACTAAAAACATGTCACGACCCGGTCCCAATTACTTGGGTGAATCGGATCATGCCCAGCCTACATCGTTGATGAGACGGCGGCAGTAAGCTTATCTCCATATGCAGGTAATCAACAACTCAATCTAATTTGCCACAATCTTTATTATTCGATAAATTAAAACTTGTTCAGTACAAAGTACAATCATAAAACCACCAACTGAAATAACATTGTTTTTAGACAAAACTATCAAACTGGAAAATAGCATCTAAAGAGAAGCAACATCATCATCAAGTACGCCATCCTCAGGAAGCAAGCAGGGTATAGCTCAGGGTCATAGTAGCTACTAATCAGTAGCTCTGCATCCTCAAAAGGACCTAAAAATATAGTCTCCAGTCAGGAGGGAGCAAAGTACAATTCATGATATTTTAACAATTGAAATTAATAACGAATTATGCACTTTTAAACAACTTGAAGTAAATAGTTTTTCAGCAGTTAAAAACAGTGTGATATGAATAGGCAATGAATATGACCGGATTGGATTTGTTACAGTAATATCCTAGTGATATGGTATGGCTTATCCCCGTGTGTATGAGGGGTAAGCTAATACATTCAGTTATACTAATTGGATGTGGTCATATCCACTACACTACTCCCCCAGTCCCCAATAGTTACAGTAGTTACAGTCAATGCTCTCAAAGAGAGTTCCGTGTTGTATCGTGGTTTAAACTTGCATTAAAACAATTATTAAATAATTGTAATCTACCACAAAATGTACTTGCCTCAAATTGATTGGACTGGACGGGTCGATACGTCGGGATGGGAAATCAGGTTCTTTCTTGAAATCCTACATTCGGAAAACTTGTCTCAGAAAACCAAAGTCGCCAATGTTACCATACTAGTTGCAATCTCTAGTTGTGTCCTATTCAATTTTAGTCTTTATTTAGCTAACACAACCAAAGCACGATTATTAGTGCGTTGCAATTAAGAAACATCAGTTTATATTTAATTTCGAAAAAATCGTATTTATCGATTTATTTGGAAAAACTCGATATTTTATAATTATATAAATATAAAACTAAGATTTTCCTTTTTAATGAGAAAACATGAATTTCTTATTTAAAAATTATAACTTAACTGCTAAGTGATAAAACATTTATTATTTTTTCTTTTTAAAATAAAATAAATATTTATCATTTTATACTACGTTCTCAAGACCAAAAATCATCCAAAAAAATAAAAGAAAACAACATACAATCTAAGCTATTACACTTCTCACAGTAGGAAAAACAAATGGGCTTATGCCCTTTTACAGACTTTATTACATAAATTTAAATAAGAAGAAGACAATGTTAGTCTCTAAAAATCCTACAATTTAATAAATAAAACTTAATAATAAATTAATGAGTCTCAGATTTTTGGTCCAATCATCATATATAGCTAATGCCTCAACGTCCGGCGAAACCGATTTTGTTTGCACTTAGCCAGGGCCCATGGACCAGTATGGTCGTCGCCCGATAATCAAAACCAAGTTTAATAAATCTTTTGCAAAAGCCGGTTTTGGAAATTATAGATTTTATGGAAAATATTTTTCTAAAAATTTGGACAGCATTCCCTCTGTTTTCGGGATAACCCAAAACTGGAAAAAATGTCAAACCAAACATCGATAACTGTCCCAAACCAGGGAACGCCAATTTCCAACCAAAATAATAATAATAACCAAAACTCGAAAATAATATCGAACCCGAAAATATCACAGCACGTTTTCCGAAATTCGGAAAACCGAACTGAACTCAGAGAACCCGAAATGAATTTCGGAAATTCCAACAGAATACTCAAAACCAAAAGAAATATTCCAAAACTCACAGAATATTTCCGAAAAGATTTCGGAAAATCCGAAAATCTCGCATACCGAATTCCCAGGGAATTCGTGAACCAAATTCATCATAGACTAAAAACGATGGAAACGGGCAACGGAAATATACCAGAAATTGCTCGGCTAGAGCTCTCAGATGTTAAAAATAGAAGAAAACCAAATTTTCGCAGACTCGGAACGTGTCCAGCACTCGCGGACAGTAAAAAAATTCGTGGAGCAGCAGATCTGGGTCGGGGCACGCTGGCCGGCCGGGGCAGAGCCGCGGGGTGGCTCGGGAACGGCCGAACGGAGTCGGGGGTCGGCACGCACCGCTCGAAGAGGCGCCAAAGGCGAGCGCCGGCATCGAGATAGGAAGGAGGGCGCCGTAGAGGGCTCCGACGAGGCACAGGAGGCGGCTCAGGCTCGGGTGGAGCTAGGGCACGAATTTGGGAAAAAGTTTGAGAGTGGTGACGGAGTTGGTAATGGAGAAGAAGGGTTTAAATAGATTTGGGAAAAAGGCGTTACTGGATCCGAAGGGGTGAACGGCCGGGAGAGGAAAGGTCGCCGGTTTCCGGTGGTTACGGGAGGTAGGGGGTCGGCCAAACCGAGAGACTATGGTTCTCATTAGTTGAGAACCCAACAGAATGGGAGTTATAAACTCTCTTTCTCTCTCTAGTGTAATAATAAAAGGCTTTAGCCTAATGGGTTAAAAGGTTTATGGATATGTATATTAGAATGGGTTTGAATCAAATGGGCCAACTATTCCTGGACTTGGGTGTTGGCCAAATGGTTTGGGCTTCTAACAAATGGCTAGAAAGAATGATAACTAATATAATTTCTTTTTAGAAAAAAATTATAACTTAACCTTTTACAGCATAAAAATGTTTTATGGTTCCAATTGGGTTCGGGTCTGGCTGTCAAACAAAATTCCAAGTTTAATTATTTTGAAAAGAATTTTACACTTAATAATAATGATAATACTAATATTAATTTAACAACACATAATTTAAATGATAAAAATTAATTACTAGAAAATTGCGGATTTCATATTGAGTCTATTTTTTTTCTTTTTATATGATGGTTGTAATTACTAGTAGTCTAATTAAATCATTAGTCATGTTAGACCTCATTTATTTTGACTTGACCAACTTGTTGATAAATTAAACTCTATTCATGGTTAGGTTGAACACAAGTCTTGATTAGAGCCAAACCAATTAGCCTACTTTAGGACCCACTTAATACTAAGTGTAATGAGAGGATTAGGGATAGTCTATAGCCTATTTAACTCCCATTTAACCTAAAATGACAGCCACCAATAAACTAGGGTTTCCATCCTTTCTTCTATTCTAAACTTCCCCAAATTTCTTCCTCTTTCCTCCATTGTTTGGGCAAAAGCTTGGGGGAGCTCAAGGAGGCTAGGAGAAGACTCTAGCAAGGATTTGAAGGCTCATTCTCCATCCATCTTCCCCATTTTCATGAAGATTTGTGAAGGCTCCTTCCTACATAGGTATAACTCTCTAAACTTGCATTTCTATGATCAAATTTCATGTATTCATATAGGAGACCCACCCCATGACTCACAGGAAGTATATTGAGGTCCTAGTGAGCCTATTTGTGATGGTTTCATAGAGTTTGTGTCCATCCTATGAAGACTACGAATTTGACCCCATAAGTGTTTGTGAAATTGTCACATAGGCCAAATAGGTTTTGTTCTTTCAGTTTTGTGCTAGGGGATAGTTTGGTTGATCAATTGTAGGCATCTCAATTGATTTCCTAGTCTATCTCACTAATATATATACATATAAATATGTGTGGCATATGTTATATAAGGATATATGCATCTATGAGTGTTGTGTATTCAGGAATGTACATAGGCAGGGTGAGGGGGACTTGTGTTCATTGTCTTGGGTCTGCTACTGTTTTGGTTCAGTGAACAATAGACTCTATTGCATAGGCACATGTTGAGTTTTGTTTAGGTTCAGTTAGGACTTCCCATATGAGTGTCCTAGCAATCCCTATTGTTAGGGTCAACCGAGAGTAGATTGTTGGTGAGGCTTTGGCCAATCCCTATGTGCTCGAGAGTGTGAGTACCTATTTAGTTAGTATCAGTCAGTGAGTTAGCAAGGGGCCTTGGCATTACCATTTTAGTGCAGCAGTAAATACAGTAGAAGCCGTAGCAGTAAGGGCATGCAAGGCCATTTTGGTTTGAGTTGGGCCATGTTGCATTGCTTGAAATGGCAGCAACATGGTGTTAGCAGTAGGGAATCGAGCAGGTATTGTGGGGAGGATATGAGGGTATCATAGGTTAGGATTTTTAGTTAGTAAGGTTTTTAGTTGAAACCATATATGTATATATTTGAGTATGTTTTAAGAGGAGAGCTAACCTGGGATTTCCCTCCACATATATTGGATATGTAGAAGGTTTAGAGGGAGGTTTTGGTTCAGATTTCTGATCTGGACTCAGCCTACAGTAGCTAGGGTGAGGTCAGTTTGGAGGCTCATGTGTGATCGTAACTTGATACACTCAAGTATCAGTAATCTGAGTGTGGCAAATAGGAAAAAGAAGAATTGGTTTGGCATTTCCAGATAGGTGAGGAGAGGGAGTGCCTGCAGGGTATTGCAAGGCCTGGCCTTCTCTTTTCTGTGGGTAAATGTAGATACAGTCGAGTGTGACAGGATAATAGCAGGCAACTGATCCTCTTATTCCTCTATTCTTCTTTTATTCAGTTCCTGATTTTGTATGTATGTCTATTAATATGGGGTGGTTCACTGTTTGGGTTGTCTTGTGTCAACTAGGGGTGTCCAATCCTCATTAGGCAGCAGGGGTTACCCCTGCAGACCCAGGCAGTAGCAGCTATAGGCGTTGTGCACTCGTACATTGAGTATCAGAGGAGAGGGAGTCGGGCCATTTGGCTTTGGCTGGGTCTTGGGAATGTGTTTAAGTGTCTATATATGAGTGTTCATTAGTATTAGAGAGAGAGTAGTGAATGTTTGATATGTAAATTGGACACGGGGACACTTGAATGACTATGTACAGCAGCAGTAGCTTCCCCTGCTACCTAGGGTCCAGTTCTTAACTTCTAATGGACCAATTCACTTCCAAATAACTCTATATGGTAGGGGAGATGTCTGACCATAGGTTTTTGGCTTTAGGCAGTAAGCCATGGTATGACCCACGAGTTCTATTTTTTGTAGTCGATTGTATCAATTTGGAGTGTCAAATGGACTGAGGTAGGTGTGTGTCAAGTGTTTTCAGTGCCTTGAGTGAGTGCCAAGTGTTAGAGAGGTTGTGTATGTGAGTGTGTCGGATGGAGAATGTAGGGTTTGAAGAACAAATAGGCAACTCTAGAAGGGGGTGAATAGAGTTTATGACAATAATATCCAATTAAAAATTAAACTCTTTCACCAACAGTAAATATTCAGAGTAAATGCGGAAATAATAAAGAGTGAGAAAGCATACGCAAACACAGCCGATTTTAACCTGGTTTCTCTCGTAGAGGACTAGTCCAGGCCTGAGAACTCTAGCTCAGGATTAAATCTACTATTTTTGAAATAGTAGTTACACCCAGTGCCTTTTCTTCAGAAGAGCACGTCAACTTCTTACAGAGATCGCAGTGGCAATGCTTGGAATTTTCTAAGCAACTTCTTGAACTCTTGCACAAACTTCTAACTGAAAAGCACAGAGCACTTTGAGGCTTATGGAGCTTGTGGGTAGTAGATGAGAAGGGTATGGCTTGTATAAGGCTTTAGAGAGAAGAGAAGAGAAGAGAAGATTGGATGATTTAAAAAGTGAGAATTTATGGCCTATTTATAGGATTCTAGGTAGGCAGAATTCGGCCAGAATTCTGGGTCAAGAATTCATTTTTTTGGCCGTTGGACAACTAGCATCCAGCAAACCCTAAAATTAGGGTCCTAGATTTGAGGGGACAGAATTCGGCCCGAACTCTGTGTGGAGGCAGAGTTCGGCCCGAACTCTGTCTTCAGAAACAGAACTGGTCCAGTGGGCTTAATAGGCCAGTTTGATTTTGTGGAGCTTTTGGTTTGTGGTATAGGTATATGTAAAGGCCCAAACTGCTCATTACGACTCAGTTTACATATATCTAGACTCAAAAAAGTGTAAAATACAGACTCGAAACATAGTACGCTGCAGGTACGAGTCGTTTGTCTTGTACTGAGTGCAGTCTTGATGTATCTTATTGAAATATGACAAGTATCATATTGTTAATTGTATCAATATTTGGTTGACTATGATTTTGTGTCAACAGGGTTTAGCTTAGCAGCTAGTATGGGGGACTAACTGCAGTAGGCAAGGGCACTTGGCCCCTGCATATCTGAATAGAGAGTGGGTGAGCAGGGGATCCATGTGGTAGTGTCCCTAGTGCCTAAGACTAGTATTTGAGTTAGTGTTCAGTTATAGGAAAGGTAGGTATCAGTGGATAAATCTCGAGTTGTGGGTGAGGACTGGAAAGAGTGTTCAAGTGTGGGAATGTGTGAAGTATGGTTGTATCGATTTGTGTCAGTAGGTATCTGTGATTTGGTTGAGTGTTTATGAGTGTGTGCTTGATTAGCTTAGAGTATCAAATAGTGTCTAGGTGAGAGTTTAAGATGTGTGTCCAGGAGAGGGCATGGGCATACAGCAGCAGTTGGTTTATGTAAGGAAATGACAGTTAGGTACTAGGTTGGGGCCATAGATGTGGTATTTATCTATGGTACTAGATATGTGATAGGGTGTTAGGATATTGAGAGTGTGTCAGTGTTTGGAAGGTAGAGCAGTAGGGGTTTTGGGATACACACCTTGTACTGCACACAGAAATTAATGTGGCCAGTACAGGTCAGTTTGGCCAGGCCAGGCCAGACAGCAGAGCACTGCTTGGCCAGTGTTAGGAGCCTTGTGCCCTGACCAAGGCATAGGGCTGCTGCTCTACAGCAGCAGTATATGTTACCTGCTGCACTTGGCTCTTGCCTTGGCAGTTTTCCCTACAGTAGGGATATCTTCCTTGGTTGGACAGATTAGTCTATGGGCCATTTGGCCACTTGGTTTGAAAGGGTGAGGAATAGTGTGGGAGTTAAAGGATGTCATGGTTAGTGGGGTATTAAGTTGGTACTAGTCAAGTGTTTTAGTGTTACCTACATCTAGGTATTGATATATATAATGTATCTAGAATGGGGTATATCATACCTTGGCTAGGAAGGTCATACCTAGTAGATAATGGATAGGTGGTATAGGGATATTAGTCTAGTAAAGGTTTTAGCCTGTAGTTTAAGGTAATGTAGGATTTATCTAAAAGCCTAGAATAGATTAGTATATCCTATATACATATGTATAAACTAGTATAGGGTAATATTAGGCATGTGAATATCTAGGTTAGGGTATTTTAGGTAGTTATGACTTGATATAGGTTAACTTGACCTAGAATGGCCTAGATTTGACTAAGGTTTGACCAGGGTTGACCAGTTGACCAAAAGTCAACTGTAATCAACAATTGACCTAGTTTTGACCTAGATTGCATACCACTCACTAGAAAACCATGTTTGACACTATCTAACACCCATTTAACTCGTGTATCTCATCTATAGGCTTTGTGACTCCACTTTGAGGCTTATTTCATATTCATTGCTCAGGACGACATGCGAGTACATTCTCTGATAGTTTTATTATATTGATATATCTTGAGATACATGTATATTAGTGTTCTATCTTGATTCTGACATGATAGACTCACGGATTGATTTTATGGATTTCCAGATTGGAGATACGTAGTTTCATGCCTATCTTGAATAATGTAATCATGACTAATACATCCATCGTGACTAATAAAATGTATGTCAAAGAACCTGGATTCCATGTGTACTAGTCGGGCCACTACCAAAATTTATCGATTTAGCGACGGCCCTATCCGTCGCCAATCCGACGGTAATTACAATTAGCGACCGATAACCGACAAATTTTGGCCAAAAAAATTCGTCGGCAATCAGCTCGTCGCTAATAACGGTCCGTCGCTACGTAGTCGTGAAGCGACGGAATAGCGACGGCTTTTCGACTTCACAATACGAAGCTTTAGCGACGCGTTTCCGACGGACTCTCGTCCATGTCAAGTTTTAAGTACTGAACTGTAGCGACGTAAAATTCTGTCGGTAACCCGTCGTAATAGCGTATCACAGCGTATCGTTCCGTCGCTAAGCCGTCGACGCCTTCGATAACAAAGGACGGATTAGCGACGGTTTTCTGACGAAAAATCCGTCGATCAGCTTCTGGAAATTATGTCATTTCCAGCAACATGGCGACGGATAAGTCGTCGCTATTCCGTCGATATATACGACGGAATACGGACGGATTAACCGTCGATCTTGTTCTAGAAATTCTTGGTATTTCCAGAACAAGGGCGACGGATAGGTCGTTGCTATTCCGTCGAACAATATACCATACCGACGGATAATCCGTCGACCATCCGTCGCTACCTGGAAAGATTTTCAAATCTCAGTTAGTGACGGAATAGCCGTCGAAAAGTAGTCGGAAACTGGAAGTAACCGTCGCAAAACGGTCACAAGTCCGTCGCTAACTGAGAATATTTTGAAAAAAAAAATTACAGCGCTTTCCCTTTTCGCAAAAATTTGCATAAACCAAACCAATATATAATGCACACCAATTATCCAACAATCACATAGACCAAATATATTATGCACACCAATTATCCAAGAATCACATAGACCAAATATGCACATACGAATTTAATGCACACCAATTATCCAAGAATCATATAGACCAAACCAAATTAATATAAAATAGACATCAATTATCCGGAAGAGTAACATAATATCCATCGTTATAATCCGATCATAGCACAAATATTCTAAATTTTTTACAAATATTCCAAAACACATAGGAAAGAGTTGGCCAGTTACAGTAACCTAATATCCATCGTTATAATCCGATCATAGCACAAATATTCCAAAATTTTCACAAATATTCCAAAACACATAGGAAAATCGACTTTGGCCTCAACAAAGACCACAAGTCAGACGATGAATCCTCACAGCCAGGGATGATAGTTGCGTTGAGGCATGTACCATTCTATCACCACTTTGCATACGAAGGCTCAATCTGGTTGAGGTCTTTGTAGGGATAGGAGGGTCGGTCCCGATGCTACTACTCTCTGACGGTGGCTCCTCCTTAGCTTCAAGCTTGGGAGCAATCTCTTCCCTGATGGTCATCGGTTCTTCCTTGACCTCGACCTTTGGTAACACCTTCTCCTTAACAGTCACCGGCTCTTGTTTGACGACGGAGACTTCCTCCGTGTCGACCTCCAAGGGTTTCTTGCCTCGACCCCTTCCTCGACTAGCAGCACCACCTCGACGAGTCCTAGGAGCCATCTTTTTGACAACAAAAATTTTCATATAGGATAAAGAAATTTACTCAAGTTATAAAAGTTATGACGTTGGTTTTTTGCGTTCATCATTAGAGGGAGCAGCACTGGAAAAGTTGTGACGTTGGTAGCATGAGAGAGTAAAAATCTGTATCACAAGACTAACAAAATTACTACGCAATCATGTACTCACCAATAACCTGATGTAACTGGAGTCGTTGGGCCTATCGTACAGTAATTTGTGGATCCGCTGGTATAGGCCAGATGTACTTAGTATCTAGTGTATCAGATTAGTATCGGTCTATCGGTTTGGTATAGGACATATCATATTGGTATTGGCCTTAACAAATTGGTATCGTCCTATATCCGATATGTACATGTATCGGTCGAATAGCTAGGATTCATATTGGCCTTATCAATTTGGTATCGGTCATATCCGATAGGTATCGGCCGTGTTGGATTAGTATAGACTATTTCGGATTAGTATCGTGGAAGGTTTAGTAACAATATTTGGATTTCTCTCTTCTCGAGCTAGAATACCATTGCAAGAGAATCACCAGATCGTGATTGGCCAGTTACAGTAACATACATACTTCCTTTTCCATCAGAAAAAGCGAGATTGAAAAGGAAGTATGTATGTTCTGTAACTGGCCATCTACGCTCTCGTGACTCTCTTGCAATGGTAATCTAGCTCTAGAAGAGAGAAATCCAAGTACAGTTGTTACTAAACCTTCCACGATACTAATCCGAAATGGTATATAATAATCCAACACGGCCGATACCTATCGGATATGACCGATACCAAATCGATAAGGCCAATATAATCCTAGCTATACGGCCAATACATATGGATAGGATGATACCAATTCGCTAAGACCAATACCAACCGATACGGCCCATACCAAAACGATAGATCGATACTAATCCGATACGGTCAATACTTATAAGTACCTACGGTCCAGGAGGTTGATCCGCTAGTACATCCATGTACGATCAACGAAGTAACGATCCATTTCAATTTGGATGTGAAAATCTGTATCGTAAGACAAACTAAACATAATCAGTTCTATTTCACATGCTTAATTGCCAAGTATGGGAACGAATGGCTCAGAACACAACCCAAAATTCATTCTAGCATACATTAGTGTGAATCATCTACGTTCTGTACATATAGTGTAGTATATGTTCTTATCGTATCTAGTATCTGAAGGATGTAACAGAATCAAGATGAACTCACATAATGTTTACAGTCTTGGTCTCAACTGTCTTCGATTCTATGATCCATGTCTTAGGTTAAATAAATCACTAACCTCATCACGGTGAGTCTTGGTGTAGCACTCAAATGTGGCGCACCTGTAAATTCGTCGAGGTTTTAAATCATCGACATTGAGTTTTAAACCCTCACGTAGCCTTTCTGCTTCACTTCTAGGGTCGAGCAGCATCTTCTTGCAAGTTTCGGTCTCCAGATACTTAGTGTCAAGATTCTGGACGCTTTCGTAGAGCATGTCAATGCATCCTAGCGTCAATTTCCTCGGCAGGAAATTGACGCTAGGATGCGTTGACATGCTCTACGAAAGCGTCCAGAATCTTGACACTAAGTATCTGGAGACCGAAGCTTGCAAGAAGATGCTGCTCGACCCTAGAAGTGAAGCAGAAAGGCTACGTGAGGGTTTAAAACTCAATGTCGATGATTTAAAACCTCGACAAATTTACAGGTGCCCCATATTTGAGTGATACACCAAGACTCACCGTGATGAGGTTAGCGATTTATTTAACCTAATATAGTAATCTTGTAATTTAAAGTTCGAAGAACCTGCAAGTAGCCTTATAGTTTCTGCCTCGCCAGTCGAATGGCTTAATTGCCAAGTATCGGAACGAATGGCTCAGAACACAACCCGAGATTCATTCTAGCATACATTAGTGAGTTCATCTTGATTCTGTTACGTCCTTCAGATACTAGATACGATAAGAACATAGATGATTCACACTAATGTATGCTAGAAAGAATCTTGGCTTGTGTTCTGAGCCATCCGTTCTGATCAAGCATCTTCCTTCTCCTCTCCTCTACCATGGCTCTGAACCAATCTGCTCCTCCCTCTACTTTTCTTTTTTTATTTGACTCTCTCAGCCACATATGACATCCAGCTCAAGTGTAGAGTCGGGGGAGAAGAAGTGGGCATAAAGAGGAGGAGGAAGCAGCTTGCTGTCAGGAACCTCTCACTCGAGCTCTACACGAAGGATGTCCACTTGAGCTCCGGGGCAAAGTTTTGGCTCGAAGCAAGAATCTGTTGACGGAGCACATCACTTTGCTGTCAGAAAAAAATAGTAACAGTGAGAGACCCATCTGAGTAGGACGTATACTCTGATAATATCCCCTCCAGCACTCAATCCCACTACTGATATCATTCTTGTAAAGGTGATCTCTCAGAGTATACGTCCTACTCAGATGGATCTCTCAGAGTATCCTCTAGTGATAGGTTGTCGTATCATCACTGCCGAGGGATGAGGGTCGGAGGACAGTCAACTTTATCTACGGATACATAGTTTCTGCCTCGCCAGTCGAATACTGCAGGGACTATGTCCTGATCACCATGTCGTAGTCCAATACAATCCAGAGATTGACACAGTTCTAGTTCATATATGCAGTCTAATACAAATAGTCTAATACAAAAACAACTCAATACAAATAAGTACTAATAGCTAATGAGAACCACGCGCTCACGCAAACGCTCAGTGATACGATCACGCAACCACCTCGAAAAAGCGAGATTTTTGGCGTGAGGAGAGATGTCGTCCCTTGCAAGGACTGCTTAAAGAGAACTCCCGGTCTCACTAGCTATCGGTGCTGGATGAATAGAACTTCCGGTCTCACTAGCAACCGATGCCACTTCCTCCTTAACTGTAGGAGGAGCCACCTCAGCATTCACTATTTTCCTCAAACGACGTGCCGCTCCTCGGGTCATGGGTGCCATCTGGTAAGATCGATAGTCACAAATAATATAATTGTAACATAAGCAAGCTAACTAAAGGAACCATCATGTAATTTGAGTACTTTTTCGAAAGCCGATAAAGTATAAAAAATTCGATTTTTGCCAAGTGTGAGAACGGATGGCTCAGAACACAACCCAAGATTCATTCAAGCATACATTAGTGTGAATCATCTATGTTCTGTACATATGGTGTAGTATATGTTCTTATCGTATCTAGTATATGAAGAATGTAACAGAATCAAGATGAACTCACATAATATAATACTAAGACATCATCTACTACTATATAAGATATAGTGATAGGTTGTCGTATCATCATTGCCGAGGGATGAGGGTCGAAAGACAGTCAACTTTATCTACAGCTACATAGTTTCTGCCTCGCCAGTCGAATGGCTGCAGGGACTATGTCCTGATCACCATGTCGTACCGTAGATTAATACAAATTGAGCTGGAACTGGAGCCAAAATACAATACTACTTCACCATGTCGTACCATTAATTCTCTCCTCTCTCCTCCCCCCCCCTCCGGCGCTCTCACTCTCTCCGGCGCTCTCACACTACTAATTCCTATGTATTTTAAGTGTAAGAACGATGGCTCAGAACACAACCCAAATTCATTCTAGCATACATTAGTGTGAATCATCTATATTCTGTATACATATCGTGTAGTATATGTTCTTATCGTATCTAGTATCTGAAGGATATAACAGAATCAAGATGAACTCACTTAATGTAATACTAAGACATCATCTACTACTATATAAGATATAGTGATAGGTTGTCTTATCATCATTGCCGAGGGATGAGGGTCGGAAGACAGTCAACTTTATCTACGGCTACATAGTTTCTGCCTCGCCAGTCGAATGGCTGCAGGGACTATGTCCTGATCACCATGTCGTACCGTAGATTAATGCAAATGGAGCTGGAAATATCCGTCGCTAACCGGTAACTAGTCCGTCGCTAACTGAGATTGTCATATACACATATGTATACACAGCTAGATGTATAGATATATGCATCTATACAGAAGCACACAACTGATAGAACTCGCACTATCCTTGAGACAGTGAACATATTATACACCATGAATCCAAACCCCATATTCATATTTACTAATCCAAACACCGCCAAACTAATGGAACACCCAATATGGATAACACATTATTTAGCCAATATATAAACTCAGATGAATTTGAGAAGCAAAGCCACCCGCCGCCCCCGACCAAAGCCCGCCGCCCCAAGCCCGCCGCCCAGTCCAGTAGTTCGGTTGCATATATATATGAAGAGTGCTTATGGCTGTGCGTCGGTTGCAAATAGCCCGACGCCCCCGCCCAAGCCAGCCGCCCAGCCCCCGACGCCGTAGTCCCAAGCCCACCGCCCAGCCCCCGACCCAAGCCAGCCGTCCAGCCACCGACGCCCCAAGCTCACCGCCCAGCCCCCGACCCAAGCCAGCCGCCCAGCCCACGATGCCCCAAGCCCACCGCCCAGCCCCCAACCCCAAGCCCGCCTCCCAGACCCCGACGCCCCGCCCCAAGCCCACCGCCCAGACTCCACCCCAAGCCAGTCGCCCAGCCCCCGACGCCCAACCCCAAGCCCGCCTCCCAGACCCCGACGCCCCCGCCCCAAGCCACCGCCCAGACCCCACCCCAAGCCAGCCGCTCAGCCCCAACGTCGCCGCCAGCCCACCGCCCAGCCCCCGACCCAAGCCAGCCGCCCAGCCACTGACGCCCCAGCTCCAAGCCCGCCTCCCAGACCCCGACGCCCCCGTCCCAAGCCCACCGCCCAGCCCCCGACCCAAGCCAGCCGCCCAGCCCCCGACGCCCCGCCAAGCCAGCCCCCCCCCCCGCCAGCCCCCGACGCCGCCCCCCAAGCCCACCGCCCAGCCCCCGACCCAAGCCAGCCACCCAGCCCCAGACGCCACAACCCCAAGCCCGTCTTCCAGACCCCGAGAGAGAGAGAAGAGATCGAGAGAGAGAGAGAGAGAGAGGGGGTTACCTTCAGGAGAGAGAGATGAGAGGACGCCGACGCCGACGATGACCGATGCCGATCACCGAAGCCGACACCGGCGAGAGAGAGAGAGAGAGAGAAGAGAGAGTGAATTTGGAGGGAATGCGAAAAGTTCCCCCCGTCATTTTATTTAAAGTCAGGTACGTATATATAGCGACGGAAGAAAACCCGTCGCCACGTAGTCGCCATATTTGATACATGCCGACTGAATATCCGTCGCTACGTAGTCGAAGATATGTTTCGCCAATTCTCTACACAATTCTACCAAATAATCGACTATGTAGCGACGACTGGGTATCCGTCGCTATAATTCCGACAGTCTAGCGACGGACGTGCAACCTTTCCTCCCCCTAAAATTAAAATAAAAAATGGCAAAGGCGTGTAGTCGGTACTCAGTCGCTGAGCGGCCACGAAGCCGTCGCTAACACCGACGGAAAATTTCCGTCGCTAAATATCCGTCGCTAATTGAGTGTATTTTGGTAGTGGGCAGGGAAATACCTAGGAGACATGTGAACATACCCCTTTCTATTCCATTGGTCTTTCGTGAATAATAGCGGCCACACACGTAGGTGTATGGTTTGCCGGATATATCCCTCTAGCCGTTCACATGTCAAACTTGGTATTTCAAATCACTGGTCTTAACACAGTTTGTCTGAGTTGTCTACAACATATCTTACATGACAGGTTTACTCATTTTTACATATCTGCCTGTTTCTCATATAATCTTGTACACTTGTCTTTTCATTATACATTACCTCTACAACTTGATCATCAAGAATTTATTACTATTTCATAACTCATAGTGCTTGTCAATTATTTTGAACTGTTAGATGATATGCTCGTTCCAATCCTGACTGGATGTGTTGACAAATATTACAGATGATGACGGTGACTGCCCTACTTTCTATGGGGCATATAAGGATGACACTCAGGAGCCTGAGGAGCATCTAGCTCAGTAGTAGGACTACCCCCTGTTTAGACTAGTTAGTTAGGCTTGACAGGAATGCAATCTAGCTAGTACTTGAGACTTGTAGTATGTTTATTATTTTGGGATCTTGTGTTATGTTTGAACTCTAACTTGTGTTGGGATCTTGCATATATTTCCAGTTATTTTCTTCTACCTTATTTCATAATTCGTGCTATCTTCCTTAGATGTCTTATGATTGAGTTATGCCATATTATACCTCCGTACGGAGATGATAGGTACCCTTATAATTGTCTAGTTGTAGTATTTATAGACGACCTATACAGCATTCTACCGCCGATTCTGCGGCGTAGGCTGGACGTACCCACATTTTCGTGCCCTTCCTCAGGGTGCGGGTCGTGACATATTTTTGTGGTGGCCCACACAGGTCTGTGTCGCAATTAGTGCAATTTTGTAGTGGTGCTTGACTTAGAGCGCTGCTGTGAGCCTGCTATTAGGATATAGGTTCTAGGTTATGATAGGAGTTACTCAATCACATTTTAGGAAAATTCTGATCTTTTGATTACCATGACAACTCTTCTTGCATTTGAATTCAATTGTCCTTCCTAGAGATTATCATGTGCCATATTGACCTTCTTATTTCAATCTGTCCTCAGGATGATAATTACTCGCTCTCAGGCAACAGGTCCTAGTGCTGTTCCAGAGAGGCCCGATCCGGTAGGACCTCCACCTCTGGCTACGGGAGCTGTAGTTGAGGGATCTGCCACCTCAGTTCTGGCCCTTCAGGGGGAGTAGCAACGATTCCAGGAGGTCTTCCACCTCTAGCTGCGGACCGTCCATAGTCATTCCTGAGACTTCTAGCGCCGTCTCCGCTACCGACGGATGCGCAGCAGATGATGGCCCTTCTGCAGATGATGCAGACCCAGAGGGCCCAGGCTGACGTATCCCACCGCCAGACAGAGGTGTTACGGCAGAGCATAGAGAACTCCCACCAGATGGTGATGGCAACAGTAGAGAGGATTGTACCGGGTACAGTTCAGGGTACCCCAATTCAACAGTAGGGTCAGGGGAGGCCTGGCACATGCCTAGATTTCAGGAAGATGAACCCGAGGGACTTCAAGGGTACCGAGGGTATCCTATATGCAGATGACTGGTTGGAGGATGTCCAGCGGAGCCTGGAGTTAGCAGAGGTCCCAAAAGGGCTTTGGGTGACGTCTGCGGCGAGTCAGTTTTTCGACGTCGTCTTGACTTGGTTTCGCATGGATCCTCGCACATCGGTGAGGGATTTGACATGGAAGAAATTCAGGCGGCTCTTTAAGGAGAAGTTCTACCCCGACGTGGTTTTTACAGCTCTAGAGGCCCAGTTCGTCGGATTTGTGCAAAAGAACTCGTCGGTGGATGAGTATGCAGCGGAGTTTTTCTGTATGAGTAGGTTTGTACCGGATCTGATCCAAAATGAGGGGTATATGGCCCGCAAGTTCCGAAGGGGTCTTATTCATACGGTTCGCACTCGTACTTCCGGGCGATGCGATGCGACCTTCGATCAGATATTAATGGAGGCACAGATAGAAGAGGAGGACTTCGGCCTCAAGCCGAAGAGGGGCAGCGATGTTCTTGGAGCTAGCAGTGGTACGGGACCGGGTAAGCGTCCCCACATTCAGAAGGAGTACCCTCAGCGAGCTGAAGCTCAGGTTCAGCAGCAGAGGCAGGGAGACCGGGCTTCTCTTTGAACTATTGTAGGAAGCCTAGTCATTCCTGGGACATCTGCAGGAAGAGACTGAAGGTGTGCTATTTTGTGGGTCAGCTGCACACCAGATGAGGGATTGCCCTAATGTACCTCCATCTAGCGAAACACAAGGCCAGAGAGGTGGAGATAGGCCACCTGTGGCACCGCCCCATGTCCAGCACCAAAGGGGCAGGGCTTTTGTGATGGCGGTCGAGGAGACCTATGTTACAGGTGATGGGATAGCAGGTCTGTCTTTTCCATCCTTCTTTTCCATTTTGTATGATTCCATTATTACCGTCAGGATGCTTTGTGATGTGCTAGATAGTATAGTAATCCTGATCAAGACTACAATATCACGACC
>JANAVB010009398.1:1776040-1778540 GCA_029216955.1 Iris pallida
TAAATAATTATTTATAAATCATAATTCCCATTTTAATCAATAAATAAAATAAAAAATATTCCAAAAATTTTCGGAAGGGAGCTACAATCTACCCACCTTAAAATAATTTCGTCCTCGAAATTCTAATCATAACTATTCCTTAAAAATCAAATCGATTACCTTAATCTCCTCAAATTTAATTTCTCCAAAAATATTTTATAGCCCTCTCTAGCCATTTGTAATTATGAAACCTCGAGGACTTCTACCCACCCTTAGTCATACTACTCCTAAAAACATGGTCACTAAGGTCTTATGGTCTTCCAACTAGTTGTTAACAATTCTACCAGCAGATATCTAGGCATATGGCATCTATAATCCTTCATATCTATAAACAACCAAAAACTCAATAATCAAGCAATATTATACTATAACTTAAGAATTTCAAATGAATCCTAGACAGCACGATCATTCGTCACCTCGAAATAGGAAGGGACGAGAATCAATGGTACAAGAAGGCAAGGGAGAAAAATCGAGAACGAATACGAAGTTTCAAAGACGGTAGAGATATTTCTAAGAGAATTTTCAAAGCAGTATGGATTGAGATCCCTAAGGGTTTAGTCAAATTCGCAGGCTCGTACCAGTACAGTTACGTAACCGATATGATATGCTCTGACCTGCGTGGGCCACCAAAAAAACTTGTCATGACCCGTACCCGCTTTTTGGACGCGAGCACGTGAGCAAGCCAGCTACGTATCGAACGGACTCCAGCCCGACTCGAATACGTAAACGCTGTCAAGGCTATGGTATACTGCCAAACCATGGCAAACAAATCTATATCTCAATCCACAATAAAAATATAAAACATGAATGAACACTATGGGTCGTGGTCTGCAGCCCACTAGCATATATGTCCGATAAGACTCTAAAGGAAATAACAAGAGTCTAAACTGAATCGAGAAACATGATATCTCATGATAAGGAATGTAAAGCACGAGCGGTTAATAAACACGATAACGATACCTGAATCCCGCAAGAACCGCAAATCCTCCGCCATCCAGAACTACTAGCTAAATCCATGCAATCGCTGAACCTGAGGAGATTATCAGGTCCTCAGAGGACATAGCAAGATACATAATATACATGCCTATCTAACAGTTTTATCATGCACAAGGAAATAAATAAGAAAAATAGGAACACGACAAATGACTACGAACACGAACACGAACAAACGAACACGAACACGAATACGAACACGAACACGAACACTAGAACAACCACATATAAATGAACTGCCGGATAAACGATAATCACGAGATCAATGGAAGAACCAAACCATCATCCCGAGTGTGGACTCACGGGTTTGAACTAAGCACTAACCCTCGTCCCGAGTGTGGACTCTCTGGTTAGCTCACGGCAAGACACCCTCGTCCCGAGTGTGGACTCTCTGGTGAAAGTTATACATCCTCGTCCCGAGTGTGGACTCTCTGATGTAAACACCCTCGTCCCGAGTGTGGACCCTCTGGTGCAAGTCAAGTCAAATCAAGTCAACACCCTCGTCCCGAGTGTGGACTCTCTGGTGCAAATAATCGACATCATCGTCCCGAGTGTGGACACACGGATGTAAACAGATCAAGAAAAATACCCTCGTCCCGAGTGTGGACTCTCTGGTGCCAAGAAAACAATATCAAAGATTTAGCAGTTTAATTATACGTACTCATTCTATGACACGACTCAAACAAGATACTGACGAGAAACTCCTAGTGGGAACCACAAGACCAAACATGAACACGGCTCTAAACAATAAAAACAACTCCACAGAAAATAACACGAAATGCACATGTCCATAAATAATCCAAAAGCTGGAAACTGAAATAAAATGAATGTAATAAAACTGTAGAGGGCGGCAAGGTATACTTGCCTGGAGGTTGCACGCAGGTCCAACAAATATATAGTCAACTGATAAGCCACGAAATCCAAGTCATCACAACTGTCTCCGAAAGCTGAAATAAATATTACCAACATTCTCAGAATAGTCAAATTAGCTAGGATTACCTGTCCTTAAGTCCAATTCTGGACACAGGGGCAAAACGGTAATTTTAGGCAAAAACGATGTTCGTCGTTGGGCCCGCTTTGTACCAAAAAATGTGCCAGAGTCAATGGTCTCTAAAGTCGTCAAACTATATGTCAACAGATCTGGTTTTTCGATATGAACCCAACCGTATGTCCAAAGTTGGATTCCGGCGGGCCGTGCACAAAATCGCCCGTTGAGTTGGACCGTGGGGCCCGCAAAACGGTGATCCGATCAACTGTCTCAGAATCGGACCAAACTTGGCGTACAGGACCAGAAAAACGATACGGTCCTGTTGGCACAAGTTTCTTCTCGATCTGACGAGCGTGCACAAAGTAATTGGAGTTTGTGCAAAGTGGTCGATACGGTAAATTTCGACGGATACGTATCAAATTCGTCGCGCACACACGACCAATTTGAATTCCGTCAAAGCCCACACGTCCACGAAGCTAT
>JANAVB010009398.1:1781040-1890991 GCA_029216955.1 Iris pallida
TATATATATATATATATATATATATATATATTTACACATATACATATGCATATATATATAATAAATTATAAATATAATTATAAATCAATATATATATATATATATATATATATATATATATATATATATATATATACATATATATATATAAAATATATATATATCCTGGTGTTTATAAATATTTTATATATATAACTATACCACAAATTCTATACAGGCAATACAATAATTTAAATGTAATTAATATTATATAATAATAATCTCAATAGTATTGATAATAAAACAATAATAATAACAATAACGAATTACAATATCCCACAATCGGCACTGCATCTACTTAAAAATCTGTCTACATAGAATCTTTGTATACACTGAATGTCTACATGGGCTTGGGCTCAGTTCGGGCTAAATCGACACAAACGGGATCTCCTACAAGTCAATAAATATAATAATAATTAATTAAACTTATTTATAATGGTCATGCTATAACTTGGCCTGGTTTTCCTAGTTAGGACACTCCTATGGCTCGGCATTTTCCTACCATGGCTAAACACTAGTCAAAGCACGCCTACTGCATGATCCGTAGCATGATTCCTAGTTGTCTGGTACTTCAAAACTCAACCATGGCTAAAATTATCTACCGTAATAATTAACTAAATAATTATTTATAAAATCATAATTCATCATTTTAATCAAATAAATAAAATAAAATATATTCCAAAAATTTTCGGGAAGGGGAGCTACAGACCGGGTGCCCATATAAACTCCTTCAGATGTGACAGCCTGTTGGCCATCTGTTGGTGGACTTCGTCTTCTCCGCCTCGTGGAACTGAGAGAGAAGGTTGGGTTGGTGGTCTACCGTCTTTGATTGGAGCTTCCGTAAGGGGGACCCGATGAAGCCATGTTGGTTGAAACACGTAGTGGCTTCTCGTCGTCAGAGAAGTACAGCCGTCGAAAAATGGACTTTCTCTGAGGCACACTTGTCACTTTGGAGCAATAACAGTTGATAACAATATTGGTGCACGGAAGTGCATAGTAAATTGTCATGTTCTTCCTCGCTTTACGCTTATAATTTATCATGTCGCGCAAGTCAGCAGAAGGGAGTTTTGTCTTACAATCCATGTTGCATGCATCGCCGAGCTTTGCATTCGGATTCGTAAGGAGAGTAGGCGCATCCAGACTTCGTTCACGTGCAGGGGCAACCCCCACACCTAAGTTCTATGATGTCCTTGAAGACAGCCCCGTGCTATACGCGTTGGGGCTTGTCTTTTTGCTGTGGGCGCATAGGCCTTGGAGACTGGATTTGGGCGCATGCTTCTTGTCAGCATGTTTGAGTCACCTTGATGTGGGCGCATAATATGGATCCAGAGAGCCTGGGCGCATAGCCTAGGATGCATGACTCTGAATGCCCAGCCTGCTGAAGACAGAAGTGGGGCTATGCGCCCAAACACTCCCTTGGGCGCATGGCTTCGGGCGCATGTTTGGCGGAGCAGCGCTGTTTTCTTTCAGTTCTGTCTCCTTCGTTCGTGAGCCTCCCCGGGTCTGGCCAGAGTGTCGTATACCCCGATTCTTGGCATCGTAGTATTTTTCTCTGCCAAGTCTCGAGTGTTGAACACTCTGTTGTTGGTTGTGGAGGGAAAAAGTCACTGGGTTAGTAGAGCCCGGAATGGTGTGAGCCTTCTCCATTTGGGGGACTTCTGTGGCAGAGTCCTGCGCCCAGGTGACAGAGTCCTCCAGCTGTATATCTGTTATGAGACTAGCAGGATATGCGCAGCGAGCCTTTGGAAGCCAAGTCTTGCGAGACTTGTTTGGCTTCGCAGATTTTGAGGGAGTAGAGCCGTCCCTCGAGAGCATCTCTTCGAACGCCTGCTGATCGAACTTTACGATCAGCATCTTTTGAGTACTCCCCACTTTGTCGGTATCGGATTACGTCACCACCTTCTCGTCAGAGAAAAACGTAGTCCCCAGCAGAGTCGCCATTTTTGTGGACACACACAAAAAAGAAGAAAAAAATGATGTCTTTTCTTTTATTGGCGCAAGGCACCACAAATCGAGTACGCTTGAGAGATCCTGTGCTGAGGATCCCCGAGTACAAAAAAGAATTCTGGGAAATGGGACGATGGGGATCGAGCGGCAGTTGCTCCTTTACTCCGTTGACACTCCGATTACAAAAGTGGGAGAAAACCTAAGAAAATTGCTAACTCTCGGCTCACTAGCAAGAAGTACAACAATTTGGCTCTTGAAAATGCTCTCCATTCTGTGTGTTTGAAGAGGGAAGAGGCTCCCCTTTTATAGTTGTTCTTGAGCTGGAATGGGCAATACCACAGGGGGCTGCATCTCCGTCTGGGAAGATGATGGATCCACCGTTGTATTATGGGGACGGTCGGCCAGCTGCCGAGGTGTAGGCTCCGAACTTGATTGGGGAGGTGGGGTATGATAGGGTGAAGATACCCCATCGCCAGCAGGATTGGTCTTGTCAGTGGCCATTCTCTGGAAGGTTTAGGATATAAACATAAGCAAGGTAGCCTACCCTTCTATAACAAACAAAAATATTTACATATATAATTTGGACCTATTATTGTGACAAATCAATGTTCTAGTGTTCTAATTGTCTCTAGATAGGTTTTCCTAAGTTGTTGATATGACCTGCATGGGCCACCACTAAAAACATGTCACGATCCGGTCCCAATTACTTGGGTCGAATCGGATCATGCCCAGCCTGCACCGTTGATGAGACGGCGGCAGTAAGCTGTATCTCCATATGCAGGTAATCAACAACTCAATCTAATTTGCCACAATCTTTATTATTCGATAAATTAAAACGTGTTCAGTACAAAGTACAATCATAAAACCACCAACTGAAATAACATTGTTTTTAGACAAAACTATCAAACTGGAAAATAGCATCTAAAGAGAAGCAACATCATCATCAAGTACGCCATCCTCAGGAAGCACAGCAGGGTATAGCTCAGGGTCATAGTAGCTACTAATCAGTAGCTCTGCATCCTCAAAATGACCTAAAAATATAGTCTCCAGTCAGGAGGGAGCAAAGTACAATTCATGATATTTTAACAATTAAAATTAATAACGGAATTATGCACTTTTAAACAATTTGAAGTCAATAGTTTTCCAGCAGTTAAAAATAGTGTGATAAGAATAGGCAATGAATATGACCGGATTGGATTTGTTACAGTAATATCCTAGTGATATGGTATGGCTTATCCCCATGTGTATGAGGGGTAAGCTAATACATTCAGTTATACTAATTGGATGTGGTCATATCCACTACACTACTCCCCCAGTCTCCAAATAGTTACAGTAGTTACAGTCAATGCTCTCAAAGAGAGTTCCGTGTTGTATCGTGGTTTAAACTTGCATTAAAATAATTATTAAATAATTGTAATCTACCACAAAATGTACTTGCCTCAAATTGATTGGACTGGACGGGTCGATACGTCGGGATGGGAAATCAGATTTTTCCTTGAAATCCTACATTTGGGAAACTTGTCTCAGAAAACCAAAGTCGCCAATGTTACCATACTAGTTGCAATCTCTAGTTGTGTCCTATTCAATTTTAGTCTTTATTTAGCTAACACAACCAAAGCACGATTATTAGTGCGTTGCAATTAAGAAACATCAGTTTATATTTAATTTCGAAAAAATCGTATTTATCAGTTTATTTGGAAAAACTCGATATTTTATAATTATATAAATATAAAACTAAGATTTTCTTTTTTAATGAGAAATACATGAATTTCTTATTTAAAAATTATAACTTAACTGCTAAGTGATAAAACATTTATTATTATTTTTCTTTTTAAAATAAAATAAATATTTATCATTTTATACTACGTTCTCAAGACCAAAAATCATCCAGAAAAATAAAAGAAAACAACATACAATCTAAGCTATTACACTTCTCACAGTAGGAAAAACAAATGGGCTTATGCCCTTTTACAGACTTTATTACATAAATTTAAATAAGAAGAAGACAATGTTAGTCTCTAAAAATCCTACAATTTAATAAATAAAACTTAATAATAAATTAATGAGTCTCAGATTTTTGGTCCAATCATCATATATAGCTAATGCCTCAACGTCCGACGAAACTGATTTCGTTTGCACTTAGCCAGGGCCCATGGACCGGTATGGTCGTCGCCCGATAATCAAAACCAAGTTTAATAAATCTTTTGCAAAAGCCGGTTTTGGGAATTATAGATTTTATGAAAAATATTTTTCTGAAAATTTGGACAGCATTCCCTCTGTTTTCGGGATAACCCAAAACTGGGAAAAATGTCAAACCAAACATCGATAACTGTCCCAAACAAGGGAACACCAATTTCCAACCAAAATAATAATAATAACCAGAACTCGAAAATAATATCGAACCCGAAAATATCCACAGCACGTTTTCCGAAATTCGAAAAACCGAACTGAACTCAGAGAACCCGAAATGAATTTCGAAAATTCCAACAGAATACTCAAAACCAAAAGAAATATTCCAAAACTCACAGAATATTTCCGAAAAGATTTCGGAAAATCCAAAAATCTCGCATACCGAATTCCCAGGGAATTCGTGGACCAAATTCATCATAGACTAAAAAAGATGGAAACGGGCAACGGAAATATACCAGAAATTGCTCGGCAAGAGCTCTCAGATGTTAAAAATGAAAGAAAACCAAATTTCTGCAGACTCGGAACGTGTCCAGCACTCGCGGACAGTAAAGAAATTCGTGGAGCAGCAGATCTGGGTCGGGGCACGCTGGTCAGCCGGGGCAGAGCCGCGCGGGGTGGCTCGATAACGGCCGAGCGGAGTCGGGGGTCGGCGCGCACCGCTCGGGAAGAGGCGCCAAAGGCGAGCGTCGGCGTCGGGATAGGGAGGAGGGCGCCGTAGAGGGCTCCGACGAGGCACAGGAGGCGGCTCGGGCTCGGGTGGAGCTAGGGCACGAATTTGGGAAAAAGTTTGAGAGTGGTGATGGAGATGGTAATGGAGAAGAAGGGTTTAAATAGAGTTGGGAAAAAGGGGTTACTGGATCCGAAGGGTGAACGGCCGGGAGAGGAAAGGTCGCCGGTTTTCGGTGGTTACGGGAGGTAGGGGTCGGCCAAACCGAGAGACTATGGTTCTCATTAGTTGAGAACCCAACAGAATGAGAGTTATAAACTCTCTTTCTCTCTCCCTCTAGTGTAATAATGAAAGGCTTTAGCCTAATGGGTTAAAGGGTTTATGGATATGTATATTAGAATGGGTTTGAATCAAATGGGCCAACTATTCCTGGACTTGGGTTTTGGCCAAATGGTTTGCGCTTCTAACAAATGGCTAGAAAGAATGATAACTAATATAATTTCTTTTTAGAAAAAATTATAACTTAACCTTTTACAGCATAAAAATGTTTTATGGTTCCAATTGGGTTCGGGTCTGGCTGTCAATCAAAATTCCAAGTTTCAATTACTTTGAAAAGAATTTTACACTTAATAATAATGATAATACTAATATTAATTTAACAACACATAATTTAAATGATAAAAATTAATTACTAGAAAATTGCGGGTTTCACAACCTTCTCTCCTTAGAAAATTTCGTCCTCGAAATTTAAAGGATGAGGTTAGAAATTACCTCAGGTCTCAAACAAGTACGGGTACTGCTCCCGCATCTCATCTTCTCGCTCCCAGGTAGACTCGCCTAGGGAATCATGCCTCCACATAACTCTGACTATGGGAGTCACCGAAGTCCTGGTCATTTTCTCGCCTCTGTCCAAAATTGCCACAGGCTTCTCTGGTACTGTAAGGCTGGGTCCAATCTCCAGCTCTGAATGGTCCAAGATGTGGTTTGGATCCGAAATATAGCGTCTGAGCTGCGAAACGTGGAAGACGTTGTGCATGCCCTCAAGATTAGCTGGTAGAGCTAACCGATACGCTACTTCGCCAATTTGGCTCAAAACTTCAAATGCTCCGATATATCTGGGACTCAGCTTCCCAGCTCTGCCAAATCTGATAGTTCCTCTGGTAGGAGAAATCTTCACAAATACACTATCTCCTTCTTCAAACTCCAGTAGTCGACGACTGCTATCTGCCCAATGCTTCTGCCTGTCTTGGGCAATCCTGAGCTTGTCTCTGATCACCTTCACCTTCTCTGTTGCGTCAGTTACCATCTCTGGTCCCAGCAGTACTCTTTCTCCCACGTCATCCCATGCAAGTGGTATACGACAACGACGTCCATAGAGTGCTTCAAATGGTGTCATACCAATGCTAGCTTGGTAACTGTTGTTGTAGGAGAATTCTACTAAATGCAAGTGGTCTTCCCAAGACCCTCCAAATTCCAAGACACAATATCTCAGCATGTCCTCTAGCGTCTGGATGGTCCTCTCAGATTGTCCGTCAGTTTTGGGATGATAGGCTGTGCTGAACTTCAGTTTTGTTCCCAAGCTGTCATGCAAACTCTTCCAAAAGTGTGAGGTAAATCTAGTACCTCGGTCAGATACAGTACTTACCGGTACTCCATGAATCCGGTAGATATGCCGCATGTACAGTGCCGCCAACTTCTCGGTGGATAAACCAACCTTGAAGGGAATAAAGTGAGCCAACTTAGTCAGTCGGTCCACAATAACCCAAATGGCGTCCTTCCCTCCTTGAGATCGAGGCAATCCTGACACAAAGTCCATTGTTATATGCTCCCACTTCCACTCTGAAATGTCCAGCGGCTGTAGAAGTCCTGCGGGTCTCTGTCTGCTAGCCTTTACTTGTTGGCAAATCAAGCATCTAGCCACAAATCTGGATACATCATTCTTCATTCCATACCACCAAACGATGGTACGCATATCCCGATACATCTTATTAGCTCCAGGATGTATGGAATACTGCGACTGGTGCGCTTCTTGCATCAGCTCATTCCTCAATTCGCCAGATGGTACACACAACCTCGTACCATTCTTCAATGCTCCGTCACTGGCGATAGAGAAACCTTCAAGTGTTCCTGCCAGCACTTCATCTCTGAGTTTGCAAAGCGTCTCGTCTTGGAATTGTGTCTCCTTGACTTTGTCCATCAGACTTGAACGCAATTGCAACTGCATCATGGTTGGGTCATCTCCAGGTACAATAGCTTCTCGCCCTGGTTTCTTCATCTTCTCTTCCGGCAGTACAATCTCCAGACCAAGCTTCTCTATGTCCTCCAACAAGTGCCGCTCCTTGGTCAAGAACATCGCCACTGGGTATCGACTAAGTGCATCTGCTACCACATTAGCCTTACCCGGATGGTACTGCAGGTCGATGTCAAAATCTTTCATCAATTCCAGCCACCTTCTTTGTCTCATGTTCAGCTCTTTCTGAGTGAAAACATATTTCAGACTTTTGTGGTCTGTATATATTTCCACTCTCTCTCCATATAGATAATGCTTCCATAGCTTCAATGCAAAGATGACTGCAGCAAGCTCCAGGTCATGTGTGGGATAGTTCTTCTCATGAGTCCGTAATTGCCTAGATGCGTAAGCAATCACTTTCCCATTTTGTTGAAGAATGCAACCCAGTCCTTTTCCAGAGGCATCACTATAGATTGAGAAACCACCGGTTCCTGTGGGTAGCGCAAGGATTGGTACAGTGGTAAGCCTCTTCTTCAGCTCCTTAAATGCAGCCTGGCAATCTTCCGTCCAGATGAACTCTTCATTCTTCCGAGTGAGCTTCGTCATCGGTTCAGCAATTCTGGCAAAATCCTTAACAAACTTCCGGTAGTAGCCAGCCAAGCCCAAGAAACTTCTGATTTCAGCAACCGAGCTTGGGGTATACCACTTCTCCACAGCAGCTATCTTCTTAGGATCCACCGAAATTCCTTCTCCTGTGATAACATGGCCAAGAAAATCCATCTTGTCTAGAAAGAATTCATATTTGGATAGCTTACCATATAACTTCTCCTTTCTCAAAGTTCCCAGAACTTTCCTGAGGTGCTCCTCATGCTCCTCTTCAGTCTTCAAATAGATCAGAATGTCATCGATGAAGACAACGACAAACTGATCTAGGTATTCATGGAAAACCTTGTTCATAAGGTTCATAAATACAGCAGGAGCATTCGTCAGTCCAAACGGCATGACCAAGAATTCAAACTGCCCATACTTGGTGTTGAACGCCGTCTTGGGAATGTCCTCCTTCCTGACCTTGATCTGATGGTAGCCAGATCTGAGGTCAATCTTCGAAAACACCTTGGCTCCACTGAGTTGATCAAACAGGTCATCGATCCGGGGCAGTGGGTACTTGTTCTTAATGGTGATATTGTTCAGCACCCGGTAGTCGATGCACATCCTCACAGTTCCGTCCTTCTTGGGAACAAACAAGACAGGTGCTCCCCAGGGTGAAGCTCAGTCTCGGATAAATCCTAAAGCCTTCAGTTCATTGATCTGATCCTTCATCTCCTTGGCCTCCTTCGGGTTGACTCTGTAGCATCCCTTAGAAATAGGGGAAGAGCCGGGGACTAGGTCAATGGTGAACTCTATGTCTCGGTCTGGGGGTAACCCGGGAAGACTATCAGGGAAGACATCCATAAATTCTGCTATAATAGGATAGGGAGGTCCGGGTTCTTCTGTGATAGAGGTGTAGGTAACACACTCCATATCCTCCGGAGTTCGAGAGATTTCAAACTCCGGTTCTCCAAGTGGGCTGAAGACTACACATCCTTTGTGATAGTCTATCAGCGCATGCTGCTTACTCAACCAGTCCATCCCTAGGACTATATCATAATTGGGTAAGGGCATCACAAGCAAAGGTGCTATGAACTTGTGGCTTGATATGGTGATAGGGCAGTTACAGGTCTCGGTGATGGGTAGGGGTCCTCCACCGGTCATGACTCTACAAATCTTCTTGCTAAATCCCGTATCTATGTGGTGTGCAGAGATGAATTTTGTGGATATAAAACTATGTGATGTACCCGAATCAAATAAAGCTAAGGCAGGATAGGAATGCACATAAATGAAACCTGCGATGACATCAGCCGTAGGTTCCTGCTCTGGCTCTTGTTCCTCTGCTGCTAGGGCAAAAGCTCGCCCAGCTTTCTGTTGATGCTGCCTAAATTGTTGTTGCTGAGTGGGCAAAGGACCTTTCTGTTGAGTTGCTCCAGTCCGATGGGCCGCCGAGGGGCAGTCCTTCACTTGGTGGGTGAAAGACCCACAGACTAGGCAATGTCCTAGTCTCTTTCTGCAGATATTTGCTTGATGCCCCGGCCTTTTGCAATAGTCGCAGACAGGGATCTGCCTCTGAGGTGCCCTATCATTGTTCCTTGCCTGTTGGTTCTGCTGGTGGTGGTGGGAAGGCCGGTTGTTGTTGTTGTTGGGCCTCTTCTGATTACCCTGGAAGTTGTTAGTTCCAGGATAATCCCTCTTTGAGCGAGCGGGTTGGCTCTTCTCTATATCTTGAGCTCGCTCCAGGATCTTTTCATAGGTCTTAGCACCGCCTGAGATCACATGGGTGCGGATCTCCTCTCTCAGCCCATGTCTAAACCTTTCAGCACGATCATCAGGGTCAGCCACCAGGTTCTTGGCAAAACGGCTGAGTTGGCCAAATTCTGCCGCATATTCTCCAACAGTCATATTTTCTTGCTTCAGGTTCTGAAATTGCCTCTCTATCTCCCGCAACTCTGATGTTAGGAAGAACTTCCTCTTGAACAACCTCTTGAAGGTGTCCCAGTCAAGCTGTCTGTCCTGGAGTCGGGGTTCATTCCGATACCAGGTGCTTGCTACACTTTGCAGTTGGAGTCTCACTGCTTCAGCCTTGAGGTCTTCTGGAAGTCGAACGACGCTTAGGAGACGCTCCATGCTATCGAGCCATTCATCAGCATAGACGATTCCCTCGGTTCCCTTGAAGGGTCGAGGGTTCTGCTTCTTGAAACTCTCAATATCGCCCACCTTGGCAATATGATTTCCATTAATTTAAATGGCCTTAATATTACATAAATTAATCCTTAGATTTATATTTACCTTGGCAGGCCTTGGTTCCTGTTGAGCTGCTTCTTCTCTCTCCAGTGCAGCCATTGCCACGCTATGGGCATTCTCCATGCCTTCCCTCATAATCGTCGTCTACTCGCGATGAGCTTCAACTTGAGTTCTCTGAGCTTCTAGCACTCCTCGTAGTAGACCTATGAGGTCAGTGGGGTCCACAAGCACCGGTGGGGCAGCTGGAGTGGGCAATACCACAGGGGGCTGCATCTCCGTCTGGGAAGATGATGGATCTACCGTTGCATTATGGGGACGGTCGTCCAGCTGCCGAGGTGTAGGCTCCGGACTTGATTGGGGAGGTGGGGTATGATTGGGTGAAGATACCCCATCGCCAGCAGGATTGGTCTTGTCAGTGGCCATTCTCTGGAAGGTTTAGGATATAAACATAAGCAAGGTAGCCTACCCGTCTATAACAAACAAAAATATTTACATATATAATTGGGACCTATTATTGTGACAAATCAATGTTCTAGTGTTCTAATTGTCTCTAGATAGGTTTTCCTAAGTTGTTGATATGACCTGCATGGGCCACCACTAAAAACATGTCACGACCCGGTCCCAATTTCTTGGGTTGAATCAGATCATGCCCAGCCTACATCGTTGATGAGACGGCGGCAGTAAGCTTTATCTCCATATGCAGGTAATCAACAACTCAATCTAATTTGCCACAATCTTTATTATTCGATAAATTAAAACTTGTTCAGTACAAAGTACAATCATAAAACCATCAACTGAAATAACATTGTTTTTAGACAAAACTATCAAATTGGAAAATAGCATCTAAAGAGAAGCAACATCATCATCAAGTACGCCATCCTCAGGAAGCAAAGCAGGGTATAGCTCAGGGTCATAGTAGCTACTAATCAGTAGTTCTGCATCCTCAAAAGGACCTAAAAATATAGTCTCCAGTCAGGAGGGAGCAAAGTACAATTCATGATATTTTAACAATTGAAATTAATAACGAAATTATGCACTTTTAAACAACTTGAAGTAAATAGTTTTTCAGCAGTTAAAAACAGTGTGATATGAATAGGCAATGAATATGACCGGATTGGATTTGTTACAGTAATATCCTAGTGATATGGTATGGCTTATCCCCGTGTGTATGAGGGGTAAGCTAATACATTCAGTTATACTAATTGGATGTGGTCGTATCCACTACACTACTCCCCCAGTCCCCAAATAGTTACAGTAGTTACAGTCAATGCTCTCAAAGAGAGTTCCGTATTGTATCGTGGTTTAAACTTGCATAAAAACAATTATTAAATAATTGTAATCTACCACAAAATGTACTTGCCTCAAATTGATTGGACTGGACGGGTCGATACGTCGGGATGGGAAATCAGGTTCTTTCTTGAAATCCTACATTCGGAAAACTTGTCTCAGAAAACCAAAGTCGCCAATGTTACCATACTAGTTGCAATCTCTAGTTGTGTCCTATTCAATTTTAGTCTTTATTTAGCTAACACAACCAAAGCACGATTATTAGTGCGTTGCAATTAAGAAACATCAGTTTATATTTAATTTCGAAAAAATCGTATTTATCGATTTATTTGGAAAAACTCGATATTTTATAATTATATAAATATAAAACTAAGATTTTCCTTTTTAATGAGAAACACATGAATTTCTTATTTAAAAATTATAACTTAACTGCTAAGTGATAAAACATTTATTATTTTTTTCTTTTTAAAATAAAATAAATATTTATCATTTTATACTACGTTCTCAAGACCAAAAATCATCCAAAAAAATAAAAGAAAACAACATACAATCTAAGCTATTACACTTCTCACAGTAGGAAAAACAAATGGGCTTATGCCCTTTTACAGACTTTATTACATAAATTTAAATAAGAAGAAGACAATGTTAGTCTCTAAAAATCCTACAATTTAATAAATAAAACTTAATAATAAATTAATGAGTCTCAGATTTTTGGTCCAATCATCATATATAGCTAATGCCTCAACGTCCGGCGAAACCGATTTTGTTTGCACTTAGCCAGGGCCCATGGACCAGTATGGTCGTCGCCCGATAATCAAAACCAAGTTTAATAAATCTTTTGCAAAAGCCGGTTTTGGAAATTATAGATTTTATGGAAAATATTTTTCTAAAAATTTGGACAGCATTCCCTCTGTTTTCGGGATAACCCAAAACTGGAAAAAATGTCAAACCAAACATCGATAACTGTCCCAAACCAGGGAACGCCAATTTCCAACCAAAATAATAATAATAACCAAAACTCGAAAATAATATCGAACCCGAAAATATCCACAGCACGTTTTCCGAAATTCGGAAAACCGAACTGAACTCAGAGAACCCGAAATGAATTTCGGAAATTCCAACAGAATACTCAAAACCAAAAGAAATATTCCAAAACTCACAGAATATTTCCGAAAAGATTTCGGAAAATCCGAAAATCTCGCATACCGAATTCCCAGGGAATTCGTGAACCAAATTCATCATAGACTAAAAAAGATGGAAACGGGCAACGGAAATATACCAGAAATTGCTCGGCTAGAGCTCTCAGATGTTAAAAATAGAAGAAAACCAAATTTTTGCAGACTCGGAACGTGTCCAGCACTCGCGGACAGTAAAAAAATTCGTGGAGCAGCAGATCTGGGTCGGGGCACGCTGGCCGGCCGGGGCAGAGCCGCACGGGGTGGCTCGGGAACGGCCGAACGGAGTCGGGGGTCGGCACGCACCGCTCGGGAAGAGGCGCCAAAGGCGAGCGCCGGCATCGAGATAGGAAGGAGGGCGCCGTAGAGGGCTCCGACGAGGCACAGGAGGCGGCTCAGGCTCGGGTGGAGCTAGGGCACGAATTTGGGAAAAAGTTTGAGAGTGGTGACGGAGTTGGTAATGGAGAAGAAGGGTTTAAATAGATTTGGGAAAAAGGCGTTACTGGATCCGAAGGGGTGAACGGCCGGGAGAGGAAAGGTCGCCGGTTTCCGGTGGTTGCGGGAGGTAGGGGGTCGGCCAAACCGAGAGACTATGGTTCTCATTAGTTGAGAACCCAACAGAATGGGAGTTATAAACTCTCTTTCTCTCTCTCTAGTGTAATAATAAAAGGCTTTAGCCTAATGGGTTAAAAGGTTTATGGATATGTATATTAGAATGGGTTTGAATCAAATGGGCCAACTATTCCTGGACTTGGGTGTTGGCCAAATGGTTTGGGCTTCTAACAAATGGCTAGAAAGAATGATAACTAATATAATTTCTTTTTAGAAAAAAATTATAACTTAACCTTTTACAGCATAAAAATGTTTTATGGTTCCAATTGGGTTCGGGTCTGGCTGTCAAACAAAATTCCAAGTTTCAATTATTTTGAAAAGAATTTTACACTTAATAATAATGATAATACTAATATTAATTTAACAACACATAATTTAAATGATAAAAATTAATTACTAGAAAATTGCGGATTTCACATTGAGTCTATTTTTTTTCTTTTTATATGATGGTTGTAATTACTAGTAGTCTAATTAAATCATTAGTCATGTTAGACCTCATTTATTTTGACTTGACCAACTTGTTGATAAATTAAACTCTATTCATGGTTAGGTTGAACACAAGTCTTGATTAGAGCCAAACCAATTAGCCTACTTTAGGACCCACTTAATACTAAGTGTAATGAGAGGATTAGGGATAGTCTATAGCCTATTTAACTCCCATTTAACCTAAAATGACAGCCACCAATAAACTAGGGTTTCCATCCTTTCCTCTATTCTAAACTTCCCCAAATTTCTTCCTCTTTCCTCCATTGTTTGGGCAAAAGCTTGGGGGAGCTCAAGGAGGCTAGGAGAAGACTCTAGCAAGGATTTGAAGGCTCATTCTCCATCCATCTTCCCCATTTTCGTGAAGATTTGTGAAGGCTCCTTCCTACATAGGTATAACTCTCTAAACTTGCATTTCTATGATCAAATTTCATGTATTCATATAGGAGACCCACCCCATGACTCATAGGAAGTATATTGAGGTCCTAGTGAGCCTATTTGTGATGGTTTCATAGAGTTTGTGTCCATCCTATGAAGACTACGAATTTGACCCCATAAGTGTTTGTGAAATTGTCACATAGGCCAAATAGGTTTTGTTCTTTCAGTTTTGTGCTAGGGGATAGTTTGGTTGATCAATTGTAGGCATCTCAATTGATTTCCTAGTCTATCTCACTAATATATATACATATAAATATGTGTGGCATATGTTATATAAGGATATATGCATCTATGAGTGTTGTGTATTCAGGAATGTACATAGGCAGGGTGAGGGGGACTTGTGTTCATTGTCTTGGGTCTGCTACTGTTTTGGTTCAGTGAACAATAGACTCTATTGCCATAGGCACATGTTGAGTTTTGTTTAGGTTCAGTTAGGACTTCCCATATGAGTGTCCTAGCAATCCCTATTGTTAGGGTCAACCGAGAGTAGATTGTTAGTGAGGCTTTGGCCAATCCCTATGTGCTCGAGAGTGTGAGTACCTATTTAGTTAGTATCAGTCAGTGAGTTAGCAAGGGGCCTTGGCATTACCATTTTAGTGCAGCAGTAAATGCAGTAGAAGCCCGTAGCAGTAAGGGCATGCAAGGCCATTTTGGTTTGAGTTGGGCCATGTTGCATTGCTTGAAATGGCAGCAACATGGTGTTAGCAGTAGGGAATCGAGCAGGTATTGTGGGGAGGATATGAGGGTATCATAGGTTAGGATTTTTAGTTAGTAAGGTTTTTAGTTGAAACCATATATGTATATATTTGAGTATGTTTTAAGAGGAGAGCTAACCTGGGATTTCCCTCCACATATATTGGATATGTAGAAGGTTTAGAGGGAGGTTTTGGTTCAGATTTCTGATCTGGACTCAGCCTACAGTAGCTAGGGTGAGGTCAGTTTAGAGGCTCATGTGTGATCGTAACTTGATACACTCAAGTATCAGTAATCTGAGTGTGGCAAATAGGAAAAAGAAGAATTGGTTTGGCATTTCCAGATAGGTGAGGAGAGGGAGTGCCTGCAGGGCATTGCAAGGCCTGGCCTTCTCTTTTCTGTGGGTAAGATGTAGATACAGTCGAGTGTGACAGGATAATAGCAGGCAACTGATCCTCTTATTCCTCTATTCTTCTTTTATTCAGTTCCTGATTTTGTATGCGTATGTCTATTAATATGGGGTGGTTCACTGTTTGGGTTGTCTTGTGTCAACTAGGGGTGTCCAATCCTCATTAGGCAGCAGGGGTTACCCCTGCAGACCCAGGCAGTAGCAGCTATAGGCGTTGTGCACTCGTGTACATATTGAGTATCAGAGAGAGAGGGAGTCGGGCCATTTGGCTTTGGCTGGGTCTTGGGAATGTGTTTAAGTGTCTATATATGAGTGTTTATTAGTATTAGAGAGAGAGTAGTGAATGTTTGATATGTAAATTGGACACGGGGACACTTGAATGACTATGTACAGCAGCAGTAGCTTCCCCTGCTACCTAGGGTCCAGTTCTTAACTTCTAATGGACCAATTCACTTCCAAATAACTCTATATGGTAGGGGAGATGTCTGACCATAGGTTTTTGGCTTTAGGCAGTGAGCCATGGTATGACCCACGAGTTCTATTTTTTGTAGTCGATTGTATCAATTTGGAGTGTCAAATGGACTGAGGTAGGTGTGTGTCAAGTGTTTTCAGTGCCTTGAGTGAGTGCCAAGTGTTAGAGAGGTTGTGTATGTGAGTGTGTGTCGGATGGAGAATGTAGGGTTTGAAGAACAAATAGGCAACTCTAGAAGGGGGTGAATAGAGTTTATGACAATAATATCCAATTAAAAATTAAACTCTTTCACCAACAGTAAATATTCAGAGTAAATGCGGAAATAATAAAGAGTGAGAAAGCATACGCAAACACAGCCGATTTTAACCTGGTTTCTCTCGTAGAGGACTAGTCCAGGCCTGAGAACTCTAGCTCAGGATTAAATCTACTATTTTTGAAATAGTAGTTACACCCAGTGCCTTTTCTTCAGAAGAGCACGTCAACTTCTTACAGAGATCGCAGTGGCAATGCTTGGAATTTTCTAAGCGACTTCTTGAACTCTTGCACAAACTTCTAACTGAAAAGCACAGAGCATTTTGAGGCTTATGGAGCTTGTGGGTAGTAGATGAGAAGGGTATGGCTTGTATAAGGCTTTAGAGAGAAGAGAAGAGAAGAGAAGATTGGATGATTTAAAAAGTGAGAATTTATGGCCTATTTATAGGATTCTAGGTAGGCAGAATTCGGCCAGAATTCTGGGTCAAGAATTCATTTTTTTGGCCGTTGGACAACTAGCATCCAGCAAACCCTAAAAATTAGGGTCCTAGATTTGAGGGGACAGAATTCGGCCCGAACTCTGTGTGGAGGCAGAGTTCGGCCCGAACTCTGTCTTCAGAAAACAGAACTGGTCCAGTGGGCTTAATAGGCCAGTTTGATTTTTGTGGAGCTTTTGGTTTGTGGTATAGGTATATGTAAAGGCCCAAACTGCTCAGTACGACTCAGTTTACATATATCTAGACTCAAAAAAAGTGTAAAATACAGACTCGAAACATAGTACGCTGCAGGTACGAGCCGTCGTTTGTCTTGTACTGAGTGCAGTCTTGATGTATCTTATTGAAATATGACAAGTATCATATTGTTAATTGTATCAATATTTGGTTGACTATGATTTTGTGTCAACAGGGTTTAGCTTAGCAGCTAGTATGGGGGACTAACTGCAGTAGGCAAGGGCACTTGGCCCCTGCATATCTGAATAGAGAGTGGGTGAGCAGGGGATCCATGTGGTAGTGTCCCTAGTGCCTAAGACTAGTATTTGAGTTAGTGTTCAGTTATAGGAAAGGTAGGTATCAGTGGATAAATCTCGAGTTGTGGGTGAGGACTGGAAAGAGTGTTCAAGTGTGGGAATGTGTGAAGTATGGTTGTATCGATTTGTGTCAGTAGGTATCTGTGATTTGGTTGAGTGTTTATGAGTGTGTGCTTGATTAGCTTAGAGTATCAAATAGTGTCTAGGTGAGAGTTTAAGATGTGTGTCCAGGAGAGGGCATGGGCATACAGCAGCAGTTGGTTTATGTAAGGAAATGACAGTTAGGTACTAGGTTGGGGCCATAGATGTGGTATTTATCTATGGTACTAGATATGTGATAGGGTGTTAGGATATTGAGAGTGTGTCAGTGTTTGGAAGGTAGAGCAGTAGGGGTTTTGGGATACACACCTTGTACTGCACACAGAAATTAATGTGGCCAGTACAGGTCAGTTTGGCCAGGCCAGGCCAGACAGCAGAGCACTGCTTGGCCAGTGTTAGGAGCCTTGTGCCCTGACCAAGGCATAGGGTTGCTGCTCTACAGCAGCAGTATATGTTACCTGCTGCACTTGGCTCTTGCCTTGGCAGTTTTCCCTACAGTAGGGATATCTTCCTTGGTTGGACAGATTAGTCTATGGGCCATTTGGCCACTTGGTTTGAAAGGGTGAGGAATAGTGTGGGAGTTAAAGGATGTCATGGTTAGTGGGGTATTAAGTTGGTACTAGTCAAGTGTTTTAGTGTTACCTACATCTAGGTATTGATATATATAATGTATCTAGAATGGGGTATATCATACCTTGGCTAGGAAGGTCATACCTAGTAGATAATGGATAGGTGGTATAGGGATATTAGTCTAGTAAAGGTTTTAGCCTGTAGTTTAAGGTAATGTAGGATTTATCTAAAAGCCTAGAATAGATTAGTATATCCTATATACATATGTATAAACTAGTATAGGGTAATATTAGGCATGTGAATATCTAGGTTAGGGTATTTTAGGTAGTTATGACTTGATATAGGTTAACTTGACCTAGAATGGCCTAGATTTGACTAAGGTTTGACCAGGGTTAACCAGTTGACCAAAAGTCAACTGTGAATCAACAATTGACCTAGTTTTGACCTAGATTGCATACCACTCACTAGAAAACCATGTTTGACACTATCTAACACCCATTTAACTCGTGTATCTCATCTATAGGCTTTGTGACTCCACTTTGAGGCTTATTTCATATTCATTGCTCAGGACGACATGCGAGTACATTCTCTGATAGTTTTATTATATTGATATATCTTGAGATACATGTTATATTAGTGTTCTATCTTGATTCTGACATGATAGACTCACGGATTGGTATTTTATGGATTTCCAGATTGGAGATACGTAGTTTCATGCCTATCTTGAATAATGTAATCATGACTAATACATCCATCGTGACTAATAAAATGTATGTCAAAGAACCTGGATTCCATGTGTACTAGTCGGGCCACTACCAAAATTTATCGATTTAGCGACGGCCCTATCCGTCGCCAATCCGACGGTAATTACAATTAGCGACCGATAACCGACAAATTTTGGCCAAAAAAATTCGTCGGCAATCAGCTCGTCGCTAATAACGGTCCGTCGCTACGTAGTCGTGAAGCGACGGAATAGCGACGGCTTTTCGACTTCACAATACGAAGCTTTAGCGACGCGTTTCCGACGGACTCTCGTCCATGTCAAGTTTTAAGTACTGAACTGTAGCGACGTAAAATTCTGTCGGTAACCCGTCGTAATAGCGTATCACAGCGTATCGTTCCGTCGCTAAGCCGTCGACGCCTTCGATAACAAAGGACGGATTAGCGACGGTTTTCTGACGAAAAATCCGTCGATCAGCTTCTGGAAATTCATGTCATTTCCAGCAACATGGCGACGGATAAGTCGTCGCTATTCCGTCGATATATATCGACGGAATACGGACGGATTAACCGTCGATCTTGTTCTAGAAATTCTTGGTATTTCCAGAACAAGGGCGACGGATAGGTCGTCGCTATTCCGTCGAACAATATACCATACCGACGGATAATCCGTCGACCATCCGTCGCTACCTGGAAAGATTTTCAAATCTCTAGTTAGTGACGGAATAGCCGTCGAAAAGTAGTCGGAAACTGGAAGTAACCGTCGCAAAACGGTCACAAGTCCGTCGCTAACTGAGAATATTTTGAAAAAAAAATTACAGCGCTTTCCCTTTTCGCAAAAATTTGCATAAACCAAACCAATATATAATGCACACCAATTATCCAACAATCACATAGACCAAATATATTATGCACACCAATTATCCAAGAATCACATAGACCAAATATGCACATACGAATTTAATGCACACCAATTATCCAAGAATCATATAGACCAAACCAAATTAATATAAAATAGACATCAATTATCCGGAAGAGTAACATAATATCCATCGTTATAATCCGATCATAGCACAAATATTCCAAATTTTTCACAAATATTCCAAAACACATAGGAAAGAGTTGGCCAGTTACAGTAACCTAATATCCATCGTTATAATCCGATCATAGCACAAATATTCCAAAATTTTCACAAATATTCCAAAACACATAGGAAAATCGACTTTGGCCTCAACAAAGACCACAAGTCAGACGATGAATCCTCACAGCCAGGGATGATAGTTGCGTTGAGGCATGTACCATTCTATCAGCCACTTTGCATACGAAAGCTCAATCTGGTTGAGGTCTTCTGTAGGGATAGGAGGGTCGGTCCCGATGCTACTACTCTCTGACGGTGGCTCCTCCTTAGCTTCAAGCTTGGGAGCAATCTCTTCCCTGATGGTCATCGGTTCTTCCTTGACCTCGACCTTTGGTAACACCTTCTCCTTAACAGTCACCGGCTCTTGTTTGACGACGGAGACTTCCTCCGTGTCGACCTCCAAGGGTTTCTTGCCTCGACCCCTTCCTCGACTAGCAGCACCACCTCGACGAGTCCTAGGAGCCATCTTTTTGACAACAAAAATTTTCATATAGGATAAAGAAATTTACTCAAGTTATAAAAGTTATGACGTTGGTTTTTTGCGTTCATCATCATTAGAGGGAGCAGCACTGGAAAAGTTGTGACGTTGGTAGCATGAGAGAGTAAAAATCTGTATCACAAGACTAACAAAATTACTACGCAATCATGTACTCACCAATAACCTGATGTAACTGGAGTCGTTGGGCCTATCGTACAGTAATTTGTGGATCCGCTGGTATAGGCCAGATGTACTTAGTATCTAGTGTATCAGATTAGTATCGGTCTATCGGTTTGGTATAGGACATATCATATTGGTATTGGCCTTAACAAATTGGTATCGTCCTATATCCGATATGTACATGTATCGGCCGAATAGCTAGGATTCATATCGGCCTTATCAATTTGGTATCGGTCATATCCGATAGGTATCGGCCGTGTTGGATTAGTATAGACTATTTCGGATTAGTATCGTGGAAGGTTTAGTAACAAATATATTTGGATTTCTCTCTTCTCGAGCTAGAATACCATTGCAAGAGAATCACCAGATCGTGATTGGCCAGTTACAGTAACATACATACTTCCTTTTCCATCAGAAAAAGCGAGATTGAAAAGGAAGTATGTATGTTCTGTAACTGGCCATCTACGCTCTCGTGACTCTCTTGCAATGGTAATCTAGCTCTAGAAGAGAGAAATCCAAGTACAGTTGTTACTAAACCTTCCACGATACTAATCCGAAATGGTATATAATAATCCAACACGGCCGATACCTATCGGATATGACCGATACCAAATCGATAAGGCCAATATGAATCCTAGCTATACGGCCAATACATATCGGATAGGATGATACCAATTCGCTAAGACCAATACCAACCGATACGGCCCATACCAAAACGATAGATCGATACTAATCCGATACGGTCAATACTTATAAGTACCTACGGTCCAGGAGGTTGATCCGCTAGTACATCCATGTACGATCAACGAAGTAACGATCCATTTCAATTTGGACGTGAAAATCTGTATCGTAAGACAAACTAAACATAATCAGTTCTATTTCACATGCTTAATTGCCAAGTATGGGAACGAATGGCTCAGAACACAACCCAAAATTCATTCTAGCATACATTAGTGTGAATCATCTACGTTCTGTACATATAGTGTAGTATATGTTCTTATCGTATCTAGTATCTGAAGGATGTAACAGAATCAAGATGAACTCACATAATGTTTACAGTCTTGGTCTCAACTGTCTTCGATTCTATGATCCCATGTCTTAGGTTAAATAAATCACTAACCTCATCACGGTGAGTCTTGGTGTAGCACTCAAATGTGGCGCACCTGTAAATTCGTCGAGGTTTTAAATCATCGACATTGAGTTTTAAACCCTCACGTAGCCTTTCTGCTTCACTTCTAGGGTCGAGCAGCATCTTCTTGCAAGTTTCGGTCTCCAGATACTTAGTGTCAAGATTCTGGACGCTTTCGTAGAGCATGTCAATGCATCCTAGCGTCAATTTCCTCGGCAGGAAATTGACGCTAGGATGCGTTGACATGCTCTACGAAAGCGTCCAGAATCTTAACACTAAGTATCTGGAGACTGAAGCTTGCAAGAAGATGCTGCTCGACCCTAGAAGTGAAGCAGAAAGGCTACGTGAGGGTTTAAAACTCAATGTCGATGATTTAAAACCTCGACAAATTTACAGGTGCCCCATATTTGAGTGATACACCAAGACTCACCGTGATGAGGTTAGCGATTTATTTAACCTAATATAGTAATCTTGTAATTTAAAGTTCGAAGAACCTGCAAGTAGCCTTATAGTTTCTGCCTCGCCAGTCGAATGGCTTAATTGCCAAGTATCGGAACGAATGGCTCAGAACACAACCCGAGATTCATTCTAGCATACATTAGTGAGTTCATCTTGATTCTGTTACGTCCTTCAGATACTAGATACGATAAGAACATAGATGATTCACACTAATGTATGCTAGAAAGAATCTTGGCTTGTGTTCTGAGCCATCCGTTCTGATCAAGCATCTTCCTTCTCCTCTCCTCTACCATGGCTCTGAACCAATCTGCTCCTCCCTCTACTTTTCTTCTTTTTATTTGACTCTCTCAGCCACATATGACATCCAGCTCAAGTGTAGAGTCGGGGGAGAAGAAGTGGGCATAAAGAGGAGGAGGAAGCAGCTTGCTGTCAGGAACCTCTCACTCGAGCTCTACACGAAGGATGTCCACTTGAGCTCCGGGGCAAAGTTTTGGCTCGAAGCAAGAATCTGTTGACGGAGCACATCTACTTTGCTGTCAGAAAAAAATAGTAACAGTGAGAGACCCATCTGAGTAGGACGTATACTCTGATAATATCCCCTCCAGCACTCAATCCCACTACTGATATCATTCTTGTAAAGGTGATCTCTCAGAGTATACGTCCTACTCAGATGGATCTCTCAGAGTATCCTCTAGTGATAGGTTGTCGTATCATCACTGCCGAGGGATGAGGGTCGGAGGACAGTCAACTTTATCTACGGATACATAGTTTCTGCCTCGCCAGTCGAATAGCTGCAGGGACTATGTCCTGATCACCATGTCGTAGTCCAATACAATCCAGAGATTGACACAGTTCTAGTTCATATATGCAGTCTAATACAAATAGTCTAATACAAAAACAACTCAATACAAATAAGTACTAATAGCTAATGAGAACCACGCCGCTCACGCAAACGCTCAGTGATACGATCACGCAACCACCTCGAAAAAGCGAGATTTTTGGCGTGAGGAGAGATGTCGTCCCTTGCAAGGACTGCTTAAAGAGAACTCCCGGTCTCACTAGCTATCGGTGCTGGATGAATAGAACTTCCGGTCTCACTAGCAACCGATGCCACTTCCTCCTTAACTGTAGGAGGAGCCACCTCAGCATTCACTATTTTCCTCAAACGACGTGCCGCTCCTCGGGTCATGGGTGCCATCTGGTAAGATCGATAGTCACAAATAATATAATTGTAACATAAGCAAGCTAACTAAAGGAACCATCATGTAATTTGAGTACTTTTTCGAAAGCCGATAAAGTATAAAAAATTCGATTTTTTGCCAAGTGTGAGAACGGATGGCTCAGAACACAACCCAAGATTCATTCAAGCATACATTAGTGTGAATCATCTATGTTCTGTACATATGGTGTAGTATATGTTCTTATCGTATCTAGTATATGAAGAATGTAACAGAATCAAGATGAACTCACATAATATAATACTAAGACATCATCTACTACTATATAAGATATAGTGATAGGTTGTCGTATCATCATTGCCGAGGGATGAGGGTCGAAAGACAGTCAACTTTATCTACAGCTACATAGTTTCTGCCTCGCCAGTCGAATGGCTGCAGGGACTATGTCCTGATCACCATGTCGTACCGTAGATTAATACAAATTGAGCTGGAACTGGAGCCAAAATACAATACTACTTCACCATGTCGTACCATTAATTACTCTCTCTCTCTCTCCTCCCCCCCCCTCCGGCGCTCTCACTCTCTCCGGCGCTCTCACACTACTAATTCCTATGTATTTTAAGTGTAAGAACAGATGGCTCAGAACACAACCCAAAATTCATTCTAGCATACATTAGTGTGAATCATCTATATTCTGTATACATATCGTGTAGTATATGTTCTTATCGTATCTAGTATCTGAAGGATATAACAGAATCAAGATGAACTCACTTAATGTAATACTAAGACATCATCTACTACTATATAAGATATAGTGATAGGTTGTCTTATCATCATTGCCGAGGGATGAGGGTCGGAAGACAGTCAACTTTATCTACGGCTACATAGTTTCTGCCTCGCCAGTCGAATGGCTGCAGGGACTATGTCCTGATCACCATGTCGTACCGTAGATTAATGCAAATGGAGCTGGAAATATCCGTCGCTAACCGGTAACTAGTCCGTCGCTAACTGAGATTGTCATATACACATATGTATATCACAGCTAGATGTATAGATATATGCATCTATACAGAAGCACACAACTGATAGAACTCGCACTATCCTTGAGACAGTGAACATATTATACACCATGAATCCAAACCCCATATTCATATTTACTAATCCAAACACCGCCAAACTAATGGAACACCCAATATGGATAACACATTATTTAGCCAATATATAAACTCAGATGAATTTGAGAAGCAAAGCCACCCGCCGCCCCCGACCAAAGCCCGCCGCCCCAAGCCCGCCGCCCAGTCCAGTAGTTCGGTTGCATATATATATGAAGAGTGCTTATGGCTGTGCGTCGGTTGCAAATAGCTCCGACGCCCCCGCCCTAAGCCAGCCGCCCAGCCCCCGACGCCGTAGTCCCAAGCCCACCGCCCAGCCCCCGACCCAAGCCAGCCGTCCAGCCACCGACGCCCCAAGCTCACCGCCCAGCCCCCGACCCAAGCCAGCCGCCCAGCCCACGATGCCCCAAGCCCACCGCCCAGCCCCCAACCCCAAGCCCGCCTCCCAGACCCCGACGCCCCCGCCCCAAGCCCACCGCCCAGACTCCACCCCAAGCCAGTCGCCCAGCCCCCGACGCCCCAACCCCAAGCCCGCCTCCCAGACCCCGACGCCCCCGCCCCAAGCCCACCGCCCAGACCCCACCCCAAGCCAGCCGCTCAGCCCCCAACGTCGCCGCCCTAAGCCCACCGCCCAGCCCCCGACCCAAGCCAGCCGCCCAGCCACTGACGCCCCAGCTCCAAGCCCGCCTCCCAGACCCCGACGCCCCCGTCCCAAGCCCACCGCCCAGCCCCCGACCCAAGCCAGCCGCCCAGCCCCCGACGCCCCCGCCCCAAGCCAGCCGCCCAGCCCCCGACGCCGCCGCCCCAAGCCCACCGCCCAGCCCCCGACCCAAGCCAGCCACCCAGCCCCAGACGCCACAACCCCAAGCCCGTCTTCCAGACCCCGAGAGAGAGAGAAAGAGATCGAGAGAGAGAGAGAGAGAGGGGGTTACCTTCAGGAGAGAGAGATGAGAGGACGCCGACGCCGACGATGACACCGATGCCGATCACCGAAGCCGACACCGGCGAGAGAGAGAGAGAGAGAGAGAAGAGAGAGTGAATTTGGAGGGAATGCGAAAAGTTCCCCCCGTCATTTTATTTAAAGTCAGGTACGTATATATAGCGACGGAAGAAAACCCGTCGCCACGTAGTCGCCATATTTGATACATGCCGACTGAATATCCGTCGCTACGTAGTCGAAGATATGTTTCGCCAATTCTCTACACAATTTCTACCAAATAATCGACTATGTAGCGACGACTGGGTATCCGTCGCTATAATTCCGACAGTCTAGCGACGGACGTGCAACCTTTCCTCCCCCTAAAATTAAAATAAAAAATGGCAAAGGCGTGTAGTCGGTACTCAGTCGCTGAGCGGCCACGAAGCCGTCGCTAACACCGACGGAAAATTTCCGTCGCTAAATATCCGTCGCTAATTGAGTGTATTTTGGTAGTGGGCAGGGAAATACCTAGGAGACATGTGAACATACCCCTTTCTATTCCATTGGTCTTTCGTGAATAATAGCGGCCACACACGTAGGTGTATGGTTTGCCGGATATATCCCTCTAGCCGTTCACATGTCAAACTTGGTATTTCAAATCACTGGTCTTAACACAGTTTGTCTGAGTTGTCTACAACATATCTTACATGACAGGTTTACTCATTTTTACATATCTGCCTGTTTCTCATATAATCTTGTACACTTGTCTTTTCATTATACATTACCTCTACAACTTGATCATCAAGAATTTTATTACTATTTCATAACTCATAGTGCTTGTCAATTATTTTGAACTGTTAGATGATATGCTCGTTCCAATCCTGACTGGATGTGTTGACAAATATTACAGATGATGACGGTGACTGCCCTACTTTCTATGGGGCATATAAGGATGACACTCAGGAGCCTGAGGAGCATCTAGCTCAGTAGAGGACTACCCCCTGTTTAGACTAGTTAGTTAGGCTTGACAGGAATGCAATCTAGCTAGTACTTGAGACTTGTAGTATGTTTATTATTTTGGGATCTTGTGTTATGTTTGAACTCTAACTTGTGTTGGGATCTTGCATATATTTCCAGTTATTTTCTTCTACCTTATCTTTCATAATTCGTGCTATCTTCCTTAGATGTCTTATGATTGAGTTATGCCATATTATACCTCCGTACGGAGATGATAGGTACCCTTATAATTGTCTAGTTGTAGTATTTATAGACGACCTATACAGCATTCTACCGCCGATTCTGCGGCGTAGGCTGGACGTACCCACATTTTCGTGCCCTTCCTCAGGGTGCGGGTCGTGACATATTTTTGTGGTGGCCCACACAGGTCTGTGTCGCAATTAGTGCAATTTTGTAGTGGTGCTTGACTTAGAGCGCTGCTGTGAGCCTGCTATTAGGATATAGGTTCTAGGTTATGATAGGAGTTACTCAATCACATTTTAGGAAAATTCTGATCTTTTGATTACCATGACAACTCTTCTTGCATTTGAATTCAATTGTCCTTCCTAGATTTTCATTATCATGTGCCATATTGACCTTCTTATTTCAATCTGTCCTCAGGATGATAATTACTCGCTCTCAGGCAACAGGTCCTAGTGCTGTTCCAGAGAGGCCCGATCCGGTAGGACCTCCACCTCTGGCTACGGGAGCTGTAGTTGAGGGATCTGCCACCTCAGTTCTGGCCCTTCAGGCGGGAGTAGCAGCAACGATTCCAGGAGGTCTTCCACCTCTAGCTGCGGACCGTCCATAGTCATTCCTGAGACTCTTCTAGCGCCGTCTCCGCTACCGACGGATGCGCAGCAGATGATGGCCCTTCTGCAGATGATGCAGACCCAGAGGGCCCAGGCTGACGTATCCCACCGCCAGACAGAGGTGTTACGGCAGAGCATAGAGAACTCCCACCAGATGGTGATGGCAACAGTAGAGAGGATTGTACCGGGTACAGTTCAGGGTACCCCAATTCAACAGTAGGGTCAGGGGAGGCCTGGCACATGCCTAGATTTCAGGAAGATGAACCCGAGGGACTTCAAGGGTACCGAGGGTATCCTATATGCAGATGACTGGTTGGAGGATGTCCAGCGGAGCCTGGAGTTAGCAGAGGTCCCAAAAGGGCTTTGGGTGACGTCTGCGGCGAGTCAGTTTTTCGACGTCGTCTTGACTTGGTTTCGCATGGATCCTCGCACATCGGTGAGGGATTTGACATGGAAGAAATTCAGGCGGCTCTTTAAGGAGAAGTTCTACCCCGACGTGGTTTTTACAGCTCTAGAGGCCCAGTTCGTCGGATTTGTGCAAAAGAACTCGTCGGTGGATGAGTATGCAGCGGAGTTTTTCTGTATGAGTAGGTTTGTACCGGATCTGATCCAAAATGAGGGGTATATGGCCCGCAAGTTCCGAAGGGGTCTTATTCATACGGTTCGCACTCGTACTTCCGGGCGATGCGATGCGACCTTCGATCAGATATTAATGGAGGCACAGATAGAAGAGGAGGACTTCGGCCTCAAGCCGAAGAGGGGCAGCGATGTTCTTGGAGCTAGCAGTGGTACGGGACCGGGTAAGCGTCCCCACATTCAGAAGGAGTACCCTCAGCGAGCTGAAGCTCAGGTTCAGCAGCAGAGGCAGGGAGACCGGGCTTCTCTTTGCAACTATTGTAGGAAGCCTAGTCATTCCTGGGACATCTGCAGGAAGAGACTGAAGGTGTGTCTATTTTGTGGGTCAGCTGCACACCAGATGAGGGATTGCCCTAATGTACCTCCATCTAGCGAAACACAAGGCCAGAGAGGTGGAGATAGGCCACCTGTGGCACCGCCCCATGTCCAGCACCAAAGGGGCAGGGCTTTTGTGATGGCGGTCGAGGAGACCTATGTTACAGGTGATGGGATAGCAGGTCTGTCTTTTCCATCCTTCTTTTCCATCTTGTTGTATGATTCCATTATTACCTGTCAGGATGCTTTGTGATGTGCTAGATAGTATAGTAATCCTGATCAAGACTACAATATCACGACCAGTAGGACCACAATTTGTATGTTTTAGATATAGTTTTCTTGACCTTGATTGTCGGGGGTTTAACCTAGAAGAAGTACGACCATCCTAATTTCGAGGACAAAATTTTCTAAGGGGGGTGATTTGCCACTACCACTTTTCTAGGACAAAGGTATTTCTGTCATTTCATAAATTGAGTCTATTTTTTTCTTTTTATATGATGGTTGTAATTACTAGTAGTCTAATTAAATCATTAGTCATGGTAGACCTCATTTATTTTGACTTGACCAACTAGTTGATAAATTAGACTCTATTCATGGTTAGGTTGAACACAAGTCTTGATTAGAGCCAAACCACTTAGCCTACATAAGGACCCACTTAATACTAAGTGTAATGAGTGGATTAAGGCTAGTATAGAGCCTATTTAACCCCCATTTAACCTAAAATGACAGCCACCAATAAACTAGGGTTTCCATCCTTTCCTTCATTCTAAACTTTCCCAAATTTCTTCCTCTTTCCTACATTGTTTGGGCAAAAGCTTGGGGGAGCTCAAGGAGGCTAGGAGAAGGCTCTAGCAAGGATTTCAAGGCTCATTCTCCATCCATCTTCCCCATTTTCGTGGAGATTTGTGAAGGCTCCTACCTACATAGGTATAACTCTCTAAACTTGCATTTCTATGATCAAATTTCATGTATTCATATAGGAGACCCACCCCATGACTCATAGGAAGTATATTGAGGTCCTAGTGAGCCTATTTGTGATAGTTTCATAGAGTTTGTGTTCATCCTATGAAGACTACGAATTTGACCCCATAAGTGTTTATGAAATTGTCACATAGGCCAAATAGGTTCTGTTCTTTCAGTTTTGTGCTAGGGGATAGTTTGGTTGATCAATGTAGGCATCTCAATTGATTTCCTAGTCTATCTCACTAATATATATACATATAAATATGTGTGGCATATGTTATATAAGGATATATGCATCTATGAGTGTTGTGTATTCAGGAATGTACATAGGCAGGGTGAGGGGGACTTGTGTTCACTGTCTTGGGTCTGCCACTGTTTTGGTTCAGTGAACAGTATACTCTATTGCCATAGGCACATGTTAAGTTTTGTTTAGGTTCAGTTAGGACTTCCCATATGAGTGTCCTAGCAATCCCTATTGTTAGGGTCAACCGAGAGTAGATTGTTAGTGAGGTTTTGGCCAATCCCTATGTGCTCGAGAGTGTATTTAGTTAGTATCAGTCAGTGAGTTAGCAAGGGGCCTTCGTATTACCATTCTAGTGCAGCAGTAAATATAGTAGAAGCCAGTAGCAGTAAGGGCCTGCAAGGCCATTTTGGTTTGAGTTGGGCCATGTTGCATTGCTTGAAATGGCAGCAACATGGTGTTAGCAGCAGGGAATCGAGCAGGTATTGTGGGGAGGATATGAGGGTATCATATGTTAGGATTTTTAGTTAGTAAGGTTTTTAGTTGAAACCATATATGTATATATTTGAGTATGTTTTAAGAGGAGAGCTAACCTGGGATTTTCTTCCACATATATTGGATATGTAGAAGGTTTAGAGGGAGGTTTTGGTTCAGATTTCTGATCTAGACTCAGCCTACAGTAGCTAGGGTGAGGTCAGTTTGGAGGCTCATGTGTAATCGTAACTTGATACACTCAAGTATTAGTAATCTGAGTATGACAAATAGGAAAAGAAAGAATTGGTTTAGCATTTCCAGATAGGTGAGGAGAGGGAGTGCCTGTAGGGCAGTGCAAGGCCTGGCCTCCTCTTTCCTATGAGTAAGATGTAGATACAGTCGAGTATGACAGGATAATAGCAGGCAACTGATCCTCTTATTCTTCTATTCTTCTTTTATTCATTTCCTGATTTTATATGTGTGTGTCTATTAATATGGGGTGGTTCACTGTTTAGGTTGCCTTGTGTCAACTAGGGGTGTCCAGTCCTCATTAGGCAGTAGGGGTCACCCCTGCAGACCCAGGCAGTAGCAGCTATAGGCATTGTGCACTCGTGCACATGTTGAGTATCAGAGAGGGAGGGAGTCGGGCCATTTGGCTTTGGTTGGGTCTTGGGAATGTGTTTAAGTGTCTATATATGAGTGTTCATTAGTATTAGAGAGAGAGAGTAGTGAATGTTTGATATATAAATTGGACACGGGGACACTTGAATGACTGTGTACAGCAGCAGTAGCTTCTCCTGCTACCTAGGGTCCAGTTCTTAACTTTTAATGGACCAATTCACTTCCAAATAACTCTATATGGTAGGGGAGATGCCTAACCATAGGTCTTTGGCTTTAGGCAGTGAGCCATGGCTTAGTCGAGCCATGGTATGACCCAAAAGTTCCATTTTTTTTAGTCGAGTGTATCAGTTTGGAGTGTCAAATGGACTGAGGTAGGTGTATGTCAAGTGTTTTCTGTTCCTTGAGTGAGCAGATGGCGCCACATAACTTGATCATCAAGAATTTCATTATTATTTAATAATGTGCACACTCTCTCTTTCAACAGAGAGCAGATGGCGCCACATAAACAACGAAATTGTGTTTTCATGCGCAGAACAAAAACTGTCATGTTATGTGCGCAAAACAAAGACTGTTACTCCGTATGTAAATAAACATGTCGTGCCATCCATAATTGGTGCAGAACTGTTTTGAAAACCAAAAATCACTTAAGTTTTATTTACTTATAGGAGTAGTCTTTCATGATTCTGACTCTATTTTCTTTTGCAGTTAATCTTAGAGAAGATCTCCACGCCGAGATATTGGCTTCCGCTTTTTGTGTCTTAGAATACTGTAAAGAATTATCACATGTTATGTTTTCGCAATTTGACCCTGATACATCGGCAAACATAAGAACTCTCTTAGAATCTCAGTATGATGAGACGTTGTTGTGCATGATGAATGGTGAACATTTCTTGACTTCGGATCAAGTTTCCCACAAGAAGCCAGCTTTCTTGTTTGGAGAGAAAATTGGAGCTGATTCTTAGCCTAAGTCAAAACAGAAAGCTCAAATTTTTAAACGAGAAGATAAATTGGTATACCTTCAAGATATGTCAAAAAATCTATCTCTGTCTCGATATGCTCATGCTAGCTACCCTCGACAAATGTCGTAGGATATAACTCCATTCCAACAAGCCAAGGTTGGACGGATATGCCACAAATTTGGAGATAAACAAAAGAACGTATTCTACAGTTCTTTCGAAAAGCATAGCACGCATTTGAGGGGTCTGAAAATGAGTTGCGTGCCGTCTGAAGATTCATCCTTGATGATACCGGTTCGGATGCCTGCCACCCACCAAGTGAGGGACTGTCCCACAACATTCACTCGGACCGGAGCAACTCAGCAAAGAGCTCCTCTACCCACTCAGCAACAACGGTTCGGGCAACATCAGCAGAAGACCGGGCGAGCTTTTGCCCTAGCAGCAGACGAGCAATAACCAGAGCAGGAACCTACCGCTGATGTCATCACAGGTTCCATTTATGTGTTTTCACATCCTGCTCTAGCATTATTTGATTCGGGTGCATCACACAGTTTTATATCATCAAAGTTCATTTCTGTACACCACCTAGTTACGGGATTTAGCAAAATGATAAGTAGAGTTATGACCGGTGGTTGACCCATACCCATCACCGAGACATGTAACTGCCCCATAACTATCTCAGGCCACAAATTCTTAGTACCCTTACTTGTGATGTCCTTACCCAACTATGATGTAGTCCTAGGGATGGACTGGTTAAGTGAGTAGCATGCGATGATAGATTGTCACAGAGGATGTTTAATCTTCATCCCACCAGGAGAACTGGAGTTTGAAATCTCTCGAGCTCCGGAAGACATAAAGAGTGTTACCTACTCCTCTATCACCGAAGAACCCGGGCCTCCTCACCCTATTATAGCATAATTCATGGACATCTTTCCTGATAGTCTTCCGAGATTGCCCCCAAATCGAGGTGTGGAATTCATCATCGACCTAGTTCCCGGCTCTTTTCCTATTTCTCGAGGATGCTACAGAGTCAACCCCAAGGAGGCAAAGGAGATGAAGGACCAGATTGACGAACTGAAGGCCCAAAGATTTATCAGAGATAGAGCTTCACCCTGGAGAGCGCCAGTTTTGTTCGTACCCAAGAAGGATGGAACCGTACAGATGTGCATTGATTACCGGGCGCTGAACAACATCACCATCAAGAACAAGTACCCTCTGCCCCGGATCGATGACCTGTTTGATCAACTGAGTGGAGCTAAGGTATTTTCGAAGATAGATCTCAGGTCTGGCTACCATCAAATCAAGGTCAGGAAGGAGGATATTCCATAGACGGCGTTCAACACCAAATATGGATAATATAAATTTTTGGTCATGCCATTTGGACTGACGAATGCCCCTACGGTATTCATGAACCTTATGAACAAGGTCTTCCATAAATACCTGGATCAGTTTGTTGTTGTCTTCATCGATGACATTCTGATCTACTCGAAGACCGAAGAAGAGCATGAAGAGCACCTGAGGAAAGTTCTGGGAACTTTAAGGAAGGAGAAGCTCTATGGTAAGCTATCTAAATACGAATTCTTCTTAGACAAAGTGGATTTTCTAGGCCATGTTGTCACAGGAGAAGGAATTTCAGTGGATCCAATGAAGATAGCTGCTATTGAGAAGTGGACTGCACCAAGTTCAGTTACAGAAATCAGAAGCTTCTTAGGCTTAGCTGGCTACTACCAAAAATTTGTAAAGGATATCTCCAGGATTGCTGAGCCGATGACGAAGTTCAGAAGAGACCAGCAGGACTGTTGCAGCCGCTAGACATCCCGGAGTAAAAATAGGAACACATAATGATGGACTTTGTGTCAGGACTGCCTCGATCCCAAGGAGGAAAGGATGCCATTTGGGTTATCTTGGACCGACTGACGAAGTCAGCCCACTTTATTCCTTTCAAGGTGGGTCTATCCACCGAGAAGTTGGCGGCATTGTACATGCGGCACATCTACCGGATTCATGGAGTCCCGGTAAGTATCGTATCTGACAGGGATACCAGATTCACCTCTCACTTCTGGAAGAGCTTGTACGATAGTTTGGGAACGCAACTGAAGTTCAGCACCGCCTACCATCCCCAGACTGACAGAAAATCGGAGAGAACAATCTAGACGCTAGAAGACATGCTGAGATCTTGCGTCTTAGAATTTGGAGGGTCTTGGGAAGACCATTTGCACTTGGTAGAGTTCTCCTACAACAACAGCTACCAAGCTAGTATCGGTATGACTCCGTTCGAGGTATTTTATGGACGTCGTTGTCGCACACCACTTACTTGGGATGACGTAGGAGAAAGGGTATTGCTTGGACCTGAGATGGTGACCGATGCAGCGGAGAAGGTAAAAATGATTAGAGACAAGCTCAGGATTACCCAGGACAGACAGAAGCATTGGACTGATAGCAGCCGACGGCCGTTGGAGTTTGAAGAAGGTGACAGTGTGTTCGTGAAGATCTCCCCTGCCAGAGGAACCATCCGTTTCGGCAGAGCAGGAAAGCTAAGCCCCAGGTATATTGGTCCTTTTGAAGTACTGAACATGATTGGAGAAGTAGCCCCCCAAGTCTTGAAGGCATCCACAACGTCTTCCATTTTTTGCAGCTAAGATGCTACATCCTGGATCCGAGCCACATCTTGGATCATTCGGAGCTGAAAATTGGACCCAGCCTCATAGTGCCAGAGAATCTAGTGGCGATATTAGACAGAGGAGAGAAGAGAACTAGGAACTCTGTGACACCAATAGTCAGGGTAATGTGGCGACACAACTCCCCAGACGAGTCTACCTGGGAGCGAGAAGATGAGATGCGGGAGAAGCATCCGTATCTGTTTGAAACTTGAGGTAACCCCTAACCCTGCCTTTAATTTCGAGGACGAAATTTTCTAAGGAGGGAAGGTTGTGAAACCCGAAATTTTGGAATTATTAATGGTTGGATTTTATTTGTCAGTAGCATAATCTTAGTCTTAGTTCTATTTATTATTATTATTATTATTATTATTAATATTATTATTATTATTATTATTATTATTATAGTCGGATCAGAAAAATATTATTTCTAAAATTAATTATTGGATTTTTGATTGTGGCCCAGTCCCTATCCCGTGCCCGAGGTCCGACCCCGAGTCCGAACACCAGATCCCGTTTTTCGAACCCATCTTTGGATTTTTTACTAAACCTAAAATTATATAAAATGAATTAATCTTTATATATATATATATATATATATATATATATATATATATATATATATATATATATATATATATATATATACATATGGTTGGTTTTAATAAGAATTATTATTAAAAAAAACCCTAATTGCTACCCACGGCCAGGACCCGTTCCCCCACGACCTGGCCAAGCCCCCTATTCTTCCTCCACATCTCTCTCTCCCACTCTTCTCTCCCATAAACTCTCTTCATAACCCCTTTCTCACTCATCTCCTTCACAGCAGCAACTATCCCACTTATTCCTCTCATTCCCCTCCACTTTCCCCAATTTCCCAAATCCCTGGCCCGATCCGAGCCTTAGCCCCGCGCCCGCCTCCGTCGAGCTCCGCCCGTGCCGGCGCCCGTCCGCGACCTTCCAGCGGCTTCCGCCTCCGATCGAGCCCCGACCCCCCCGGCCAGCGCCTCCTCGATGTGCCCCCGAGTTTTCGGCCGACCTCCGCGGCTCTGTGACCGGTCATCCGCCCTAGCCGCCCTCGTGCCGGCCGACTTCCCGTCCGCAGCGCCTTCTAGCGCTGACCCGCGAGACGGGCTTGCTGGAAGCCCCTGTCTTACGCGCTCCGCGCCTCCTGCACGTTGTTCCGGCGCTGTTCCTTGTGAACGCTCCGACCTCCTTCGCGTGCTTCTGGACCGTTCTGAGTCCGTCCGAGATGTACGGATTCTTTTCCCTATTTCTCTTGCATCTGAGAGCTCTAGCCGAGCAACTGAGGTATAATCCCGTGTCCCTGTGTCCCTCCCGTAGTTAGTCGGTGATGATGTGGTCCCGACCCCCATGCGGGGATCGGTTTTACTAGTTGCACTAGGGGATACTTTTTTCGAGATCGGTTCGGATTGGTTCTGTGGATGTTTCTAGTTGGTATATATTTTCCTTTGGGTTAGTGATTATTATTTTTTTTCGGATTGGTTCTGTGGTTGTTTCCTATCTTAGTTGGTATGTTTTATTTTTGGCCGTGGCTATTATTCATGGGTTTGGACATTCATATTTCTGGTTGGCGGGTTTGGTTCCCTGGTTTGGGATATTTATTTGTGTTTGGGTCAGTATCGCCTCTTGGCTAGGATGTCCTAGTTACAGAGGAGATGCTGCCCAAATTTTCAGTAAAAACAAAATAATATTATTAATTAAGTTAATTATATTAAAACATGTTTTCATACCCTGTCTTTGCAAATGATTTCCAAAATTGGTTTTGTTGGTTTGGTTTTGTGGATTTTGTGAGTTTTGTATCCCCTGTTAGGCGACGACCGTATCGGTCGGATGAGCCTCGGCGACACGCAAACGCTACAGAATTTTCTGTACGTTGAGGCGTTATCCAGTAACATGAGATTGCATGACCCGGTCTGAGACGTCATATTTATATATTAATTATATTTAATTATATGTTATTTTAGAACTAGTTACTGGCCTCTAGTATTTTAGGTGCAGGGCTTCGGCCTCCTGACTGGACCGCTTCACGGCATTCAGAGCTCGCCTCAGCATTTAAATTAAAAATAATTAATTTGTTGTAAGGGCATAAGTCCAGTTTTTCTTTATTTTTCTGTGGCCCTGTATTTGTGTAGTTTAGGATTTTCTGTTCTTTTTGGTGGCTGCTTTGCGTTAGACGCGTATTTAAAATGGGTATTAGTTTTATATGAAAAATTATAAGAGTTTTCTCACTTCTAAATAAAAAGGATAAATTTCAAGTTTGTATTATTATTTAAACAAATTCACATTTTTCTCATTAAAAGAAAAAACTAATTTTATGTATATAATATTAAAGTACAAAGTTTTGATTAAATGAATTGAAAATACGATCTTTACTCAATAAATTAATAAATCGGTTCCTTTTTCGTTAATTGATAATTGTATCCTGCGACGGTAGAGTAGGTTGATAGCTTAATTAAATAACTTAAAACTGGAGTAGGACCTGCTTCTAGAAATTGCAACTAGCACACCTAGATTTGGCTCATCTATGTTTCTAAGTCAGGGTTCTCAACTGTAGGGTTTCGAGGACGTATTTGACTTCATCCCCGGTACCGACATCATATTCCAGTCATTAAACAAAGGCAAGTTACGGTTATATTTTCTTGCATTTTATTTAGTAATTGTCATGTTGCATGCTTAAACCACATTGCTACACGGAACTCTCTCCTTGAGTTCGATTATTGATTGTGGGAAATATTGGGGGAGTAGTGTAGCGTTTATGACCAATACCCTCCTATTGCATTATTGTGCGAGCTTACCCCTCTTACACACGGGGATAGGCCGTATCGTATCGCTAGGATGCTATTGTACAACCCAAGCCGATCATAGACATTACCTATTCAAATTATATTGTTTCAAATACTGAATTGCTGAAAATTGTTGGAAAATATTGTTCAAAGTATTTCAACTGTTTAAAAATGCATCTTTCCATTATTATTTAGAATGTCGGTTATGTACTCGTACTTGCTCCTTTCCTGACTAGATCCCCTCCTAGGTGATGTTGATGATGCTGAGCTATTGTTCAATAGCTACTATGACCCAGTATTATATCCTGTGGTGTTGCTAGAGTCCCCCTTGGAGGATGCAGAACCTGAGGCCGATGAGCCGACCGTTTAGCTAGTGTTTTTCAGTTATCTAGTTTTATTGTATTGGAGTTTGTAGATTTTGATTTCAGTACTTTATTTCAGTACTTTCATTTCCAATTGTACTTCTCTTTGTTGAATATTAAAAGTTTTAAAATTTTTGTATATTCGAGTTGTGACAAATGTATAGATGTTGTTGATATTACCTGCAACTAGAAACAGCTTACTGTCGCCGTCTCACAACAGTGCAGGCTGGGCATGATCCGATTCGACCCAAAAATTTGGGATCGGATCATGACACATTCATATCATGAGATCTATTGTAGGCTAATTTTTTTGGAGGAAGGAAAGGGGACATTCAATTCATGTGTTTTAGTTTACACTAGAGTTGTCTATGCTGGAATACAATACGTTTGTGGAATATAATACGTATTTTTTTGAATGGCTACTTGACGTTGTTAAAATATTACATTATTGATTATTTTATGAAGAGATATTTGAAGACATTGTATTGGATATTATGTTGTGTTCATGGTAACTTGTTCTTTGTTCTCAAGTTCTTTAAATATAAATTTCAATGTTTGTGTGTTGTTTTCGAAATAAGACTTTTACATTCATGTTGGAAAATATATGCCACAAGATTTAATACAAATTAATATAAAAAATATAATTTAGTTTTTGCGACATCAAATTGTGTAGCAGGAAGTGTGTTTATATTTGGTTGCATTAGCTTTTGCGACATCAAATTGTGTAGCAGGAAGTAATAAAAAAATATAAAGAACTAGACATTTGGCGACATGTGTTATGTTGCCAAAGTATCATCTTTCTGCGACACACAAGACACATGTCGCCAAAAGTTATTTTAAATAAAAATATGATGTCGCAAAAAGTACTTACGTTCCGCGACGTGTTATTTCATGTCGCTAAAGACTTTTCCAGACAAGGCTATGGCGACATGTATGCGACATAGCCAAATATGTCGGAAAAATGCTTTGGCGACACAAATCTAACTTTCTGCTACATATTGCTTATGTCGCGAAACATGAATTTTCTTGTAGTGAATTACCACCATCGAAGCACAAACAAGACTAAAAAGTGTCTCGTAGATAGCGAAGTACCCATTTGAAGGCCGCCCAATGTTCCTTGTCTGGATTACAAGAAGTCGACTAAGATCACCAACTATATGTGCGATGTAAGGCCTCGTGCGCACCATGGCATAGATCAAACTTCCAAGAACGAATCAATAAGGAACTTCCTTCATCTATTCCTTATCCTCCTCGGTTGAAGGGTTGTCCTAGATGACCTGGAAGTGATGTGTGAGAGGGAAGAAATCGGCTTTGCCCTATCGATGTCAAAACCTTGCAAGCATATTCTCAACATAGCTTTCCATTGTAGACACTTCTTTGTAATCTTGTCAAGATCTTCATCTCCAAGATTTATTTTGATGGCACGTCCTGCTCGTAGAAACGGCAAGCCATGATAGGTAAAACATGTCAAAGTTATGTGATTTAAGAATATCATGATTTGTTCTCCGACAATTGTCGCCTATAATTCTTGGATATGAATAAAGATAGGGCTATTAGAATGTCGTATGTCAAGTTTGGTATAATTCTAGACAAATGTTAAAGGCCACCCCTTTTTTACTAAGGGCAACCATCCTACTAAGGGCAACCATGACCCTCTTAAATTTTTACTAAGAGCAACCTAATGTAAAGTGATTTACTAAGGGCCATCAAGAGGAACCAAAGAAAATGGCCTCCTTCAACAAAATGGCGGCGGAGGGTCCTTCTCAGGCACGGCGTAGGAGTTGGCCGGGTGTTAGAGCGCGTGGAGGGTCCTTCTCAGGCACGGCCCATCCCCGGCGGAGCCGGAGATGAGGTAGGCGAGGCGGGGGACCGGGCGGGGTGGGTTTGGCGGAGCCATGGCAGAGAGCTTAGGCTCGACGAAGAGGGGGGGGCTCCTGGGAGATATGGGAGAAGGGGAAGCGTCGGAGGAGGAAGAAGGCGTCGGTCTTGGAGGAGGAGAGGAGGAGGGAGACGAGGAGCGGGACGCAGCAGCCGCCAATTGTGAGCTGCAACTTTCTGCGGCATTATTCTTCTTCTTCTTCTTCTCTCTGTTTGATAACTTTCTGCTTCAATCAACATTATTCTTCTTCTTCTTGCTTCTTCTTCTTCTCTCTGTTTGCTTCAAAACAGAAACATCTCTCCTCTGCTGTGAGCTGCAACCTCCATTCTGTTGAGAGGACGATTCCAGGACCGGGCGGGAGTATTGGCTTAGGCCTACTGGATGGTGACCGGAGGTGATGGTAATGGTGGTTACTCTCAAACAGAAAAATCGACGGAGAGGACTGCAGGCCAACACTGCAGTCCTCTGTTCACTTTGGACTGCAGGAAAATCCTGCAGTCACTGTAGGTAAAAAAAAAAAAAAAAATCTGTCAATTGAGGACTGCAGGCCAGCACTGCAGTCCTGTCTTTACTTTGGACTGCAGGCAAGTCCTGCAGTCTTCAATTGACAGAAGTAGGGTAGCCCTTAGTGTTTTCAAAATGGCAAACTTGTAAATTTTTTTAAAATTTTAAGTTGGTGGCCCTTAGTAAAAAGGGGGTGGCCTTTAACATTTGTCTAATTCTATGGTAAAAAATTCATACCTTAAATACTAGAAGTCTGTTGATAACTTGTTTCCTTAGATAATAATTACATGCTAATTAAATTCCAATAAAATCTAAAATATCATAAATTGTATTATAGGCTAAATGGGGTTTTATCCTATCAATTCTAAGCCTACGGCTTGCGTCTTCTTGGTAACTTAATCAAATCTAAAATCCTCTTATTTCTGATTTCGTAACCTTTTTAGTGTATAAATTAACGTATCCCTACACGAATGCCATATTGAATGATATCTATAATTTCTCATCATATGTATCATTGTCTTCTTACATTCAAGTTCTATTTACACACAAATTCCGAGGTAATTAATCAGTTTGGATTATTGGTTAATTGGAGTCGAGTGTCGGGAGTTATTTCTTTTAAGATGTCATTTTTTTCAGACCGATGACTAACGTCAATGGAAGATTAGAATCGTGTCCATCCCCACACCCTTCGGTGTGTCGGGAGTTGATTCGTGTGTCGCATGCACATTTGTTAATCTGGTGGTTGCCAAATTTTTTTCCAAATTGCGCGTATGCGACCTTTATTTCCAAGCAATCAGCAATGTGACATGTTTCTGTGACCACAAGCTTGGAAATTTATGAACCATCCACCTGTCTCAAGTCTTTATTGAACATGGACCAGGACCGGTGTTTTGGAATTGCAGACCCAGTCAGTCAAATATGACTGACCCGAGTCTAAGTCAACAGTTTTTTTAATCAAAATGATTGGAAAATCTTAATTCCATAATAATTGTGGGGTTCCATGATCATCTAGATTGATTCATTAACCATATTGTTCATTGGAATTTTTTCATATAAATCTTCCAAATTTAATGTATTTTAAAAAGTCTTACAAATTGATAACAAGTCCATTAAATCAGTAGAATTAGATTTACGAGTCACTTTCCTCCTACTTAATTCATTTTTTTAAAAGAGAATCTGGGAAAAAAAAAAATTAACGTTGTGTCCTTATAATAATGTAAATAATGGCTATTATTTAAATAAAATACTTGTCCATGATTTACCATCTCAACCATCTTTTAATCTCCACTAAAATCTCCCACCTTTCCAAAAGTGAGTCTCAATTTTTCTCCTTTGCCCCCTTTTTTCACAATCTTCCTTCTCAAAGTAACTATACATGTTAATGGATAGTCGAAAATTCGAATTCGATTCGATTTCGTATCCGAACTTTCGAATATTATTCAAAATTTTGAATATCGGATTCGGATCGAGTATTATCTTTATTCGATTCAAATTTAGATATTAAGGTATTCGAATCCACTAATATACTATCGGACTTTAAATTACAAATTTTGAATATCGAATTCGGATATCCAAAATTTTATATATATTATAGTATAATGTTTAATTACTAGAGAAAATTAAAGGATTTATTCTCAATAGCTTTTACATAATTCAATCCATTTATTATTTTTCTACCTCTATATTATAATAGAATGAATATATAATAGTAATATATATTAATTACAATTTACAACAAAAGATGATAGGGTTCAAACAAATATGTAGAGCAATATATATATATATATATATATATATATATATATATATATATATATATATATATATATATATATATATATTTTAAAGAAAACTCTCCTTTTATTAAGAATCAAGGTTCCAAAAACGGAAGCCTGACACGTATACAAGACAAAAGTATACCAAAAGGAAAAGACAGGGGAAAAGGCCGGACGCGACCGTCAAAACTAAAAGAAGAACGGTTGTCCGACAGGCGGAAACTGTGGGAGCAAAGGGAGCTCCGTTTGCCACATTGCCGATGAATCTCCCAGATCAGCTGATCGGCAGAGAATTGGTGTCCCTCGTATCTCGCTTTGTTGCGATTTTTCCAGATAGCCCAGGTGGCGGCCGCTGCAACGATCTGGTGGCCGTGGGAAGCGGCGCCCCAGTGAGCCAGAAGATCGATAAAGCGCCCGTCGTCTGGAGAGATGTTGTAGTTGTGATTGAGGGTGCTCCATATTTTCTCAGGGAGGCTACCTTCCCTGAATATGTGATCGATAGTCTCCGTCTGACGCTCGATGCAACAATTGCAAGCCGACGCCAGGCTAAAACCGATGGAGTTAAGGCAGTCGTCGGTGGGAAGTTTCTTTCTCATGACTTTCCACAGAAGGAATGACCATTTCTTAGGGATGCAAGAGTTCCAATAACGCGCAATGAAGAGGTCGGGGCCGTTATCTTGGATCGAAAGTCTGGCCGATCGCACAGAGAAAGCACCAGAGGCTGCTAGCGACCACCTCAGCTGGTCAGCGTCGATACCGATGGAAAGACCGTGCTGGCGAATGCTGTCAACAATTTCATTGCCAGACCAGTCACGGATTATATATATATATATATATATATATATATATATATATATATATATATATATATATATATATATATATATATATATATAAATGGCGGCTGCGGGAGAATCCGGAAACCCTAGCTCTGCTAGGGCATCGCCAAACCGAGGTGTGGAGGCGGCCAACCGCCCCCCGGACCGGGGCAAAGGCAAGGGGGTGGCAGGGGCGGTCGGTGGCGACCGGCAGGAGGAGGTCGGCGGCGGCTGGCCGCCGGAGACGGGCGCTGGAGCGCCTGCTCGCCCACGCGCGGGCGCTGGAGCGCTGCGGACGGACCGGGGAGGTCCGGCGACCCTCCCTCGGGGGCGGGCGGCTGCCGGCGACCCCCCCAGGCGGGGGGGGGGGGGGGGTTGGCCGGGGCGGGCTGCGAACGGTGGGCACGGTTTCGGCGGGGTGTTCGACGGCGATGGCCTCCGGAGGCTCCCCGATGGTGTTCACCGCCCAAAGAAAATCGTCGGGATTGGAGGATGAGGAGGGGGCTTGGACTACGGTCCAGAATCGGAGGGTTAGACGAGGAGGTGGGCAACGATCGCAGATCCCTGAGGCAAGGAGAGGCACAGCTTATACGCAGGGATCGGACAGGAGGGCGGGGATAGCCAGGAGAACGGGTCCAACGGGGGGTCAGGCTCACTCGGTGGAACGGGGGGGGACAAGCCAGGATTTCGTGGCGGCCTCGTGCGAAGGGGTCGACGGGGACGGCTGTCCCAGGTATCGGAGGAAGCGCGACTGCTGCAAACATTCCACCTCGGAGTTCGGGCTCGCGGCCTGTATCCTGGGCAGATGCATGCAAGGTGGGGGTCGCCAAGACGCCGGCATCGATGGAGTACGTTGCACCTATGGCGATTGGGGGTGAGCTCTGCGCCGACTTCCCGGCCGACGAAGTGGCGAAGGTGACGGCATTCTGGGAGAACACGTTAGTGCTATATGTGTTGGGGAGCAAGCCCTTCTACGGGCAGATCCGCGGATATGCGGACAGAGTCTGGCGGCCGAAGGGGAGCATGGAGTTCTTCTCCAAGGAAAACGGCTTCTACTTCGTTAAATTTGGGTTGGCAGAAGATGTGACTCGGATACTCCAGGGAGGGCCATGGACGTTTGACGGCCGCCTCATTATCCTGAAGCAATGGACCCCCGACTTGAGGTGTGAGAAGGAGGTGCTCAATGCGGTGCCTGTGTGGGTTCGGTTTTCTGAGTTCCCGGTTCGCTTCTGGAGTGTCCCCCTTCTTATGAGACTTGCCAGCCTCATTGGCAAGCCGATTAAGGCGGATGATGCCACCGCTTTCAGGTCTAGACTGATGTATGCACGGGTATTTGTGGAGATTGATGCCAGGTTGGACCTGCCTGAGCAGTTGAAGTACAGGACACCTTCTGGCCAGTTCGCTATACAGAAGGTGGAGTATGAGTGGGTTCCCCCCAGATGTCCGGCATGTGCCTGCTTTGGGCACCTCCCGAGTGCTTGCAGACGGGGAGGAGCTTCTGAGGTGGTGACGGAGGAGGTAGTGCAGGAGGCAGGTGGTACTGATGACCCCCCTGTTGTGGACCAGGTGGGCTTGATGGAGGATGAGATGGAGGCAGACACTCCTCCCATCTCTGGGGAATTTGAGGGGTCTCCGACGGAGGATCTTGCTGGAGCGATGGTTGAGTATATGGGGACGAGGACCATGACCACCAGGAGTATGGGGCAGGAGGACAGGCGACAGGAAGATAAAGACGCGCTAGCACTTCAGGTGTAAAGTCGGAAGCGCCAGACTACGGAGTCGCATAGTGAGGACAGCGGACAGGGTGGGACGGAGAGAGTGTGGAAGGTCAATCCTAAATGGGTGGCAGTCCTTGCACAGCCTCCCCCACAGGGGGACCCACACGGGGTGCGGCCCCTGCTATGCCCCTCCTTCTCCAGGGGGATAGAGATGAGGATACCAGAGATATGGAGGTTGCACTCTCCCCGGGTGCTCCTCCAGAGGATGTTCAGGGGACCCCACCCGCGGTTTAGATGTCGGCCCTTGCCTGGAATGTCCGGGGGGTGTTCTCTGGGGAGATGGAGGGAGATTAGTGAGGTACTGAGGAAGGAAAAGTGTGAAATCTCGATCTTACTAGAGACTAAGATCAGGGGGCGAAAACTCTGACCCGTAGAACTCCTACGGACTGGGTCCAGCTTCACAACCTTGGTCTCTGTGATATGGCGAGGATCTGGGTTAGATGGAATGGAGCTAGTTGGGAGGGTGAGGAGGTTTTCATGTCTGACCAGCTTGTGGCTATCTCCTTCACCAACAAGGGTGGGTTCCGTTTCTTACTTGGTGCCGTCTACGGGCACAACGACAGGAGGCGGCGGAAGACCTTGTGGCAGGACATCATCAGGCTGAGTTCTTTAGCGATGCATCGTCATCTCCCCCTACTTATTATGGGAGACTTCAATGCTACGCTATACAGGGGAGAGAAGCTGGGGGGGCGGCCGGTCCCGGACCAGATCCTTTCAGATTTTCAGTCCTGCTTGCTCCAGTCCGGGCTCAGGGATCTGGAGAGGATTGGGCACATATGGACTTGGCACAACAAGGCGGTGGTGAGCAGGGTGGCATGCCAGCTGGATCGTGCTTTGGGGAACAGTAATTGGTTCCGCCTATTCCCCTCCTCTGTGGCTGAGGGGCTCCCTGCGGGGACCAGTGACCACTCGCCGATCCTGGTGCGCTTCGTTGAGAGTCCCAGCTGGAGAGCCCGTCCGTTCCGGTATGACAACAGTTGGTTCCTATCGGCTGGTTATGAGAAGACTGTGGCGGGAGGTCTTGGCCAGGTGGCGGTCGGTACTGCCCAGTTTTGTATGGTTCACAGGCTGAAGAAGACCAAACGCGCCATCAGAGACTGGATGAGGGCTCTTCCCCGGACTTCCTTACAGGAGAAGGAGGCGGAGTTGAGAGACCTGCAGTCAGAGCTGCAGGACGACATGATGAGTGGGGAGATGGCGGCTAGAGAGAAGAAGTTGGCTGCAAAGGTCAACACCTTGCGGCTTCAGCAGGAGATCAGTGCGGCCCAACGTGCCAAATGCTCCTGGCTCAAGGATGGGGATCGCTGCACCAAATTCTTCTATGATGTCATCCGGGTTCGACAGCACCGGAACCGTATTCAGAGACTGATTGGCAGGGACGGGCGTCTTGTGACCGACCAGGTTGCCATCCAGGAGGAGGCTGTCCGGTTCTACTCTGAGCTCTATCATCAGACGGACTATCCCTCGGTTTTCCCGTAGCTGATTACGAAGACGTTGATTATGGAGTACGGCAATAGTCTTCTTATGGCCCCTATCCGGATGGCGGAGGTGGAGGCGATTGTGATGCAGGCTGATGCTTCCAAGGCTCCTGGGCCGGATGGGTTCTCCAGTGGCTTCTACAAGCGCCATTGGGGTATCCTCAAGGTCCAGGTCCTTGAGGCTGTTCAGGAGTTCTTTGATACGAGCAAGCTCCTGAAGGAGCTGAACCACACCTTCCTGACGCTAGTGCCCAAGAAGGAGGGGGCGACTTCTCTTGCTGACTTTCGACCGATTGCTTGTTGTAATTATTTGTATAAAATAATTACTCATCTTATGTGCAGGAGGATGGAGGATGCTATGCATGTTTGCCATTAAAATTGTTTTGATTGAAATCTTAATACAAACAGAACAGTGATACAATATAGGACTTAGATGTAGTCCTAGGAGTACACTTTTGTTTAAGCTGGGTCCTTAGTGCCAATGGAGCGAGTGGTAATGCGTTGACTCCGTTGACCGGCTGACGACGGTTATCGGTTCTCTGAAGGTGTTGATTGCTCTGGGTGCTGGAGCTTGCTGAGAGGAGGAAGACGTTGAGTGTCTAGAACTGCCTCTCGGTGATTCTCTGTTGTGGATTCTTTTTGAGTCTTGTGTGTTCTGAGTCTCTGTGTGTGTGTGAAGGAGATGATCCTTCTATTTATAGTTTTGCAGACTGGCTGCTCATGCGCGCATGCAGGATGCGCCGGTGTAGGGACGCCACGTGGAGGTTGCTGATGGAGGCACACGGATGATGCGTCCTGATCGAGGGGAAGAACTCTTCATACTGCTGTTGTGAGCCGGCACGTAGCAGAGAGAAGATCTTTCCGTTGCTGAAATCTTGGATGAGTTGAGTCAAAAGACACGTGTCATCGACTCATGGTTCGAAGATCTCGGATTTGGTGGAGAGAAGTGATCTGGTGAGCTGCGCCTTGGATTGGGCGCAGGAGGAGGCTGCGGCTCATAACCTTTAGGAGTTACAAACCATTTGGGGCGCATGGCTTTTGAGGCGCATGCAGGCGACTTTTCTTCTGTCTTTCGGGATCAGAGAGCAGTCTGAGGCGCATGGCTTTTGAGGCGCATGCTGATTTGGACGCATGGCCATAGAGGCGTATGCTGATGGTGGAGTGGCCACGTGGCAGTCGCCGTGGAAATAAAGTCATGATGATGCTGACGTTACCGACGCTTCGTTTTCTGAATAAAGCTGTCAACTGTTCAAACTTTGGAAGGCGTGCTGCCAACTCTGTCATTTCAGCGTTTAATGTTGGTGACGTTCGATGGACAGCTGAGTGGGCGCGTCGGTTGGCGTTCCACTCGGTATGGAGATGTGTGAGGGCGCACCCTCTGTAATGCGCCGAGTACTGCAGGGCGCGTCTGTGTGATGCGCCTGATGTTGAAGGGCGCGTCCATGTGATACGCTGTCTGGCTGGCGCATCGGACATGTCTTTTAATGATGCGGCTGTCTCGCTCTTCGAGTGCCATAAATAGCCGTTTGGTTGAATTCGAGGCGTCCGGTTCATCCATTTAATGTATATTCATTGCACGGAATTCGGAGGGCCATCCACTTGGCGCGTGGGTTTGATCTGCCCGGCCTATAAATAGTGGCATGGAGAGAAGATTTGCTTCTCATTCCCTCACGTTCTTCCAACATGAACTTGAACATGCGGGTGCATTCTGTTGACGAAGTGCTCCCGAGGGTGAAGATGAGATGCTGTGTTGTCTTCGATGCTCTTGAAGGTGACTGTTACATCCAAAAGACGGAGTCGAGGGCTTCCGAGGCAGGCGGAAGGTGCCTGTTGTATCCAAAGATAGGGATGCTCGGGCCTTGTCCCCGTTATTTCGGAAGAGCCGTAGATCGGAATGGCGGTGCTAGGCTCTCTCTTCCTTTAAAGTGGGGTTTCCCCACTTTGATCGTGTTGAAAGCTGCTCCTTTAGCCGCGGTTTCGATCACGGTCTTCCTTCGGCTTTGGAGGCTCTTTCGAAGCCTCCCCTGGCTACAGCATTTGCGGTGCTCTTCTCTTCCTTGGTTCCAGCCAGAGGGTTAAATGCTTTGCTTGGCGAAGCACTTATCAGGTGAGCCTGGCTGGAAGAGCGGCACATAACTGGGCTCTGCTCGGCCAGGTGAGCCTGGCTGGAAGAATTTGGCTGAAGGGATGCACATAGCTGGGCTGCTGAAGGGATGCACACAACTGAGCTGGATGTACATGACTGAGCTGCTGAAGATATGGTGGGATGCGCCTGGTTGGAGGCGCATGATGTCTGCTGCGCCTGACTGACAGCGCATGGTGACTGGCAGCGCATGATGACTGCTGCGCCTAACTGGAGGCACATGGTGGCCGCTGGCTGTAGACTTAGGATCTTTCCTTTGTAGAAATTCTCCTTTGTACAACCTTTTCTAGACATGTAATAGACTTTTATATATAAATAAAAAGTCCTTCTTCAGATGTCCATGGTTATTGACTTTGCTGTGAAGTGTTCTGTGTGAGTCTTGGCGCATGTAGTGTCTGGCGCATGGGCTTTCTGGTTGTGAAATTCCATGCTTCTACAAGACCCCCTTCAAAGTTTTCAAAACTTTTGAATAAGTTTTGGAATACTTTGAATAAGAAGCATGGAGGTCAGGGCGCATGATTTCTGGGCGCATGCCTGTTCGGCGCATGCTCTTCTCAGTTAATGATGATGGTGCCTCGGTAACCGAAAAGATTAATGATGATCTTTTGGTTTTATTTGCTGCTATCCCTGCACAGAACCCGAGGCGACGGCTGAGATCATACGTCATCTGTTCACGCGTGCGACCAAGCCCTATAAATAGGTAAGAGTTGGAGAGAGAAAGGGTTCTTCTTCTCTGTGCCTCTGCTTTAGAGTTTCTTCTTCAAAACCCTAACTTCTCCTTCCTCGAGAGAATGGCTCCCAAGACTCCTCGCGGTGCTGCCGGCAAGGGAAAGGAGAAAGCGAAGGAGTCTGCGGAAGTTGCGGCGGCTGTTGTTCCCCGTCGGCCTGTCGAAGTTCGGCCGGAGGTGGTTGGTAAGTCTCATTGTCCGTACGCCAACGCACATAGGCCTTGAGTCTTTAATGATGTGCCGCGGTCTTTGCCCGCCGACGCGCATGGGTTTAAACCCTGGTGATGCGCCGAGGCTATACTGCTGACGCGCATGGGTTCAAACCCTGATGATGCGCCGAGGCCATACTGCTGACACGCATGGGCTCAAACCCTGATGATGCGCCGCAGTTTTCTCCTTTAGACACATTGTGTGTTCTCTTCTGACTTTTTCTGATCTTTTACTAGTGTCGATGGCAATCCCGCTTTTGAGTGAAGTTTTCTTGGAGGCTGCCTTCAACCAAATAGGAGTAGAGCATAACGAGGAAGTGATAAACCCTGCTCAAGATGCTCTTATGCTGGATCAGCCTCCTGAGAGAATGACCCTAATCCGTGAACAGCAGTATTGGTTCCTCAAACGGATGATGGAGCGTGGAGTCATTAAACCTTCCACATCTGATAAAGTAACCTTTCTGAAGCCTGAGTTCCTGTTTGGAGACCGTCTCACTTCTACTGATTCGTCAGTACTGAAGGTCAAGGAGGACTGGTTCTTTACTGCGAATGGAGTGCATATGACTGTTAAGCAACTTGAACGTCAGTGGCCTTTGACGTCCTTCTGTCGCCTTGTTTCCCAGAGGAGGATGTCTTGGGAGCTTACCCCTTCTCAGGGGGGAGCGGTGACTGGTGTCATCCAAATTGATTCTACTTCCGACCAAAGGGATGCTTTGACCGTTGTACGGTCTGGGTCTTCTTACACTTGGCGGACTTTACGTCCTGGGAGCCTCTACAGTGATGTACCCATTGATACGTTTGCTTATAGTGCTTCGACTTTTACACATCGTATGTTTTTGATGGAACGTTCCTACCCGACAGGAGAGTTTCGGGTGGAGGGTTGGTGCCATTACGTCTCCAAATGGGATAAACTGACGCTCTGGATCTTGTCGCGGTTTCGGACTGAGCTCCGAGAGATCGGGTTGACTGCCGCGATCCGTGCTACCCAGGCGGGTGTTGACCTTAATAGGCACATGTTCCTCGCACTCCTGGAGATGTTTGTTATCCATACCGGGACCTTCTTTACTCCGGTAGGGGAATTAGGGTTCGTACTTCATGAGATGTATGAGGTGTCTAAACTCCCTTGGGGGTCGGAACCCTATGAAGAGTACTTTCCAACCAATGAGGAACTTCAGGTCCTGGGAGACAGAGCTGATGAGATGACGGCCGTCTTCAAGGAAGTGGCAAGTCATCATTACTATGTGCAGAGAAGGGATAAAAGCGGGTCGCAGCCCCATGTGACCGCTTGGAGAGATTATGTCTTTAGACATGACAAAGAGGATTCTTCGAAGTTTTCTACTCCGCCGGCGCTCTCTCATAGCGAGGTGCTGTCCGAAATGAGCACGTTAGGGGAGAAGAATCCCCGAGGAAATGAAGACCAGCAGTCAGATGCACGCTCCTACAGCTGCTTCTGGCACCTTGCTTATCCAATGTCATCCAAGGCAGTTTTGGTCGCCTATCTGATGATATGGCTCCGGGATTGCGTGTTCGCAGGTGGATCCGGTGCCGTCGAGAGGGTTACTCGAAACTTAATCCTGCCAGCCGTAAAATTGGTCTTCGGCCGGCGCTTGGCTCTCCTCCCCGCAATGGTATGTAACCTGCAGCGAGGTTTGCGAGAGTTTGCTGGAAATGTGATTCATGATAGAGGCAGAAAAAATAACTTCCCGCGCGCCGAATTGCCGTTTCACTATTTGATGGGATGGCTGATTCTGCATCATCCCAGTATGATGAGCCCAGGCTCGGAAGGAGATTATAAGGCTGGAGATGCATTCCTTCGTCGTTTCCATCGGAGGAGCTGGTCGTATACCGGTGTCCCGGTTTGTAGAAAGGTTTTATCCCGTCTTCAGGGTTGGGAGATCACCAAAGTCGGTCCCATCTATTTGGGTTTTGAGGCCAACGAGGATTTAAGGGACCTGGGCGAAGGTACCACCACTCTGCCTCAATGGGGATTCCGTTGGTTGCAAAGTATCCGGCCGTCCCATCTGGTGTACCGGAACAGGAATCAGTGCTACCTGGAACCATACTTGCCGAGCCGCTTTGCGCGGCAATTTGGTTATGCTCAGATGATGTTGGATAACCCCAGTAATACCCTGGGGTATGTTGGAAGTTTGTTGGATGGTACACGAGCTTGGCATTACTATAATGCCGGATGTACCGGAGCTCGTTTTACGTTGCCCGTCCCCGATCCGCGGCCGCCCATTCTTTACTCGGCCGCCAAATTTTACTGTGTTATGGCTGCCCCGCCCTCCGGATATGACAGGAAGACCAGCCTTATCGCAGGCACCCAGTTAGCAGCGACTGGGGATACGCCAGTGAAGGCCCGGCCGCATCGTCCGTCAGGGGTGGGTCAACGGAGTGCCCTCTCCGCATCACAAGCAGAACCCTCGGGCGATCGATCGAAACGATGTGCAGATACAGGGGCTGAATCTCTTGTGTCGAAGAAGCAGAAGAAGGCATCGTTACCGACGGTGTCATCGAATTCGGCGTCCGAAGAGGTAAGGACATCCTACTAAACCTGATTTTGGTTCCGCCACTTATGAGGCCCCATCTTCTTTTGTAGGAGCCGCTAAAAAGAAAACCTCGTACCCCAAAGTCGGGTGGGAGTAGACGAGAAGAGATGGCGAGCTCGCCTGGAGTGCGTATCCCGCCGACAATGATGTCTCTCATGGAGGAAGATCCGGAGGATACTGTCATCGTGGAGGTTCCGGTCTCCCCGGGTTATGTCAGGAGGGAACCTGAGGGTGCAGCAGCTTCCGAGGTGACAAAGGCCACAGCGGAGGCTTCATATATCGAAGGTTTAGCAAGTGCGCAGCTTCCTGGTGATAAAGAGGAATGGAGTTCATCATCTTCCGATGACATCGCTCCGGAGCTGCAGGAGTCTGTTGCGGGGGCAGCAGAAGTAGTGAGGATAGAGGAGAGGGTTGATTCCCCTCCTGGTCATGATGAAGGGAGGTCGGCTGAATTATTGCCAAATCCTTCCTTGGCTTCAACCATGGACATAGAGATGGCTACCGATCAGGCGGTAGCGACAGATTCTGTCCCTGTAGAGGGACTTGAGAAGAATGAGACCCTTCTGCCGGTCTTGTCTCCTGGGGCTGGCCAGGAGATAAATGTTGATCTCCCCGTTTTGCCGGGGGAGGTAGCTGATGCTGATAGAACGTCGGGGGTAGAAGAGGTGGCCGTTGACGTCGGTGATTTCTCCGGGCTTGAGAAGGGTAAGGGTGTGGAACCCTCTGTTGCTTCTTCCACTTGGGGTACCATCACGACGCATGTGCCGGCTCCTTCTGTTCCTTCGGCTCCTCGGGCTAGCAGTCTGGGCCCTGTTGATGAAGAGCCTATTGCTGCCGAGGTTGAAACCTCTCAGATCGAGGTTGGCGGATCTTCCTCCGGTCCACAAATTGTAGTAGCTCCCCCAACTCCTGCTATGACGCCGCAGGTGCTGGCGGATGCCGACGAGTATGTGAAGTTCCTCGTCGAGGGAGTGTACAAAATGCTGGAGAAAGGTGTATCTGCAGTGATGGATGCCAAGGGGAGCTTTGCGACAGCAAAAGCTTTGGCAATGCCTTGTATCGAGCTGATCCGCGTTCACCAAGGCCATGACCATATGGCCGAAATTCTGGAGGTTTTGGTGATTGAGCTGGACGAGCGGCTCGCGGAACTGCAGCGCATCCAACGAAATGACCTCTCTGTCTTGATAGATGCAGAGATAGGGAAGTTGATGGCTGAAATCGAGGCTTCCCATCGAGCCGATGTGAGCAGTTGGGAGCGTAAAGTGGCTGGGACTGAGGCTGCGGCGGAGCAGTTGTCTCAATCTATGGAGAAGACGACGGAGAAGCGGGCTGCGGTGGACGCTAACATCGCAGAGGTTGATGCTCAGATGCGCCGTCTTGAAGACCAGCGGGCCCAACTTCAACTAGAAGCTGATCGTGTCCTGGCTGAACACGTGGCATTCAAGCAGGAGGAAGCGACTCTTACTCAGTGGACCCTTGCTTTGTCTCAGCAGCGACGACAGCTTGATGAGTAGTATGAGAGTAAAACTTCTGCTGAGGCTGTCGGATTAATGCGTCAAGAAGCCGAGCTGCGAGTCCAGGCGACTGTGGAAACTCGCACGGCCGACCTGAGACGTCGAGTCAGAGAGCTCTCATCCCACCCTGGAGAGGATCGGGGACTGTAGCTTCTCTTCTTTTTATGTGTTTTTGCAACTCTTGCTGGGGAAATAGCGTATTTCTGTACTCCCTTCTTTGAAAAATAAAGAAATACACTATCTCTTTTTTTTGTGTGATGTGTTCATTTTTTGATCTCATGAACTTGATGATTTATGTGGACCTATTATCTTTTACGCACCTTGGTTTTTAGGTACAGATAATAAGTTTGAAGGAACCAACATGTTTGCTCAGAGGTAATGTGGACATGGCAATCATTAGGTTCAAATGATAGAATCTTCCTACTCAGAGGTATTTATGGACGTGGCAGGAATGATCCTGGGTGATACGCTGAACAACTCAGAGGTAATGTGGACGTGGAAGTTCTGCGATCAATGTACGACAACACAGGAGTTGTTTGTACGGGATGTTTACTCAGAGGTAATGTGGACGTGGTAAACATGAAGGATAGCGTAAGCTCACGAAAATGTAAGGTTCCGCTTTGTAGGATGTAGAGAGACAACTCAGAGGTAATGTGGACGTGGTTATCTTTCTACGGAAGGATGCCACGGAACAGCTGGGTTCCGGAAGCGTTTGATTTTGTGAAAAGAGGTTGTTTGGGAAAATACATGTCTTGGAGGATGTCAAGAATAGTACTTCTTTAGGAACTTGTCGTTGATGGGCATCGTGAACAAGTCCCCATTGGGTTTGGCGAGGCGGTAAGCACCGTTTGAGTATACCGTCTCAATGATGAAGGGTCCTTCCCATTTGGGCTCGAACTTCCCTGGTGTCTTGTGAGTTAACACCATTGGCCTTCTGACTGCTAAAATCAGGTCGCCAACTTGGAAAGTTCTTTGCTTGACCTTCTTGTTGAAAGCCTGTGATATACGGGCTTGGTAAAGTTCGATGCGTTGTTGAGCTAGGAGACGCTTTTCGTCAAGTGCCTCCAGTTCCCGCAGACGACGACGTTGATTGTCTTCTTCTGTGAGATCGTTTGTGATTGCCACGCGGAGCGAAGGTATCTGTATCTCGAGAGGCAGTACTGCTTCGCTCCCGTAGACCAGGGAGAATGGAGTGTTGCCTAAAAAAAGGGATGGTGCCAGGAGGCACCACTTCGGCGGCAGCTTCACCGGGCTGGGAGTTCTGTTGTGCACGCGTCTGCACAGGAAGCGCCTCTTCCGTTGAAGAAGAGACCGTGCGACAAGACTTGATCTTCCTGCCTTTTGCTTTGGAGGTAGGGCGTACCTCCGGTTGAGTTACCTCGGAGACGAGGTCGGGGTGAACCCAGAGGACCTCTCATCGAGATGTGGTGAGTGGGACAAGTCCACTCACATTGTCATGGGTGGGTGGCAAGTTCACCACCTCCATTGTCGCCTTAGGGATGGGGACGACGCCATCTTGTGTGGTAGTCGGCGACAAGGTGCCGAACTGAAGTGACACCACATTAGCTGACACCGTCTTCTCTTCATAGTCGACGGAGATTACATCCGCATTGATCATGCGCTGGATGTAATTTTTGAGGACGTAGCAGTCCTTAGTCGGGTGTCCGACAAACCGATGGTAGTGACAGTACCTCGGGTTGTCCACTTTCTCGACTTCATCGGGCTGCTTCGGGTCCGGAAGCTTGATCTTGTCACCCTGCTTCAGTATCTCAAAGAGTTGCAGGGTGTCGTCATCATTGAACGAATAAACCTCCTTGGGTCTCGGTGCCAGTGGAGGCTTTTGAGTAGGCGCAGATGCGCCCTTCGAGGCATTAACAGTCAATGCCTGTTTCCCCTTTGTTTCTCGTTCGGAGTTGTTGATTGCGGACTTTTTCCCCTTATCGTCAAAGACGGGGAAGCTAACACCCAGAAGACGTGCATTGGCCGCCTTCTTCTCTGCAGCTTCAGCTTCGATGATTAGGGAGCTCCAGTCGGAAGGGGGAGTAGAGTTAAGCCAGAGCTTTACTGCAGGCAGCATGTTCATACTGCAAGCGGAGAGAAGCACATGCTCTGGCATGCCTAGAGGTAGCCTGAAGCAGGCCTGACGGAAGCGTTCGATGAATGCCCGAACCGTTTCCTTGTCCTTCTGGCGTCTCTCAATGAGAGACACCATCGTCATGTCCTTCCCACCGTCGTAGAAGCGGTCGAGGAAGAGGCGTGTCAGGTCGTCGAAGGACGATATGGAATTATCGGGGAGGCTGCAGTACCATTCATATGCCACCCCTTTCAGGGCCCTAACAAAGATGCTGGTGAGGAGCGCGTCCTCCTTCGGAAGATGCCCTGTCTGCGACTGGAAGTACTTCAGGTACCGTCGTGGAGAGTCCTTCCCGTCATACGGCGTAAGTGTTTATGGTTTATACTTTGGGGGATAAACCACCTTGTTCCACTCAAGGGGATAAGGCTGGGGAATGCCCATCTTCTGGCGCTCCTCCTGCCTGTTCTTGGACTCGAAGCGCTCCCGCAGATCTTTGATCATTTCGACCACGTCCTTCGTGGAGCTAGGAGTCGGGGATGGAGGTACCACCTGGAGTGGAGCGTTTGAGGGCTCCGACGTCCGGGGTGCTTCTGTGTCTGAGGGTGTCCGTTGGAGGGGCACACTCGACTCTCCATTGGCTCCTGGGTCGGGACCATTTGAAGGTGTCCTGATCAAGGCCGACCGCATCTCAAACACTGCTTGAGTCAGCGCTTGCATTGAGGCAGAGAGGGTTTTGAGTCCTCCCTCTAGCGAGTCTATGCGCTGGACAATGTCCTGTGGCGGCGCATCAGTCTCAAGATCACCTCCGGTCATGTATACTGTCATGACACGGCCGGAAGTGGATGGATTAGTTGAGGCTTCGCTCTCAGCCTCGCTCTCATGTGGGGGAGTCACTTCTCCTGGTGTTTGGCCACCCCCAGCCACATTCTGGAGTTCGTCTTCGACAGGCGCATCTGCAAGGGCCTGACTGCCCTCAGCTCTATCTTGAAGGGCCTCTTCGTTTCCAGCACTACCCCCGGCGGTGTCCTGGAGGACATCATCATTTTGAGGGGCTTCAGGGAGGCCATCTTCGCCTTGATGAAGATCCGCCGCAGCTGTGCTTTGGACATCTTCGTCTTCGAAAGGAGGCTCGACAAGGGTCTGGCTACCCCAAGCTTCCTCCAAGAACTTCTTCCTCGACCGAGTACCTTCGAACACTCCAGAGGTCGTGACAGCTGCCTTGGTTTTCCTCGACTGGCTTTTAGATGAAGATGAGGAATTGGCAGTCGTCTTCCGGACAGATGAGGAGTTGGAGATCACGTTGCATGAAGCAACCTTTAGCTCCTCTTCTGCTGGCACCTTCGTCCCAAGGCGATGTCGGAGGGGTCGATGATTGTAGCCGTTGGAAGACCGACTGCTTTGGCGGTACTGCCGTTTTGCAACAGCAGTTGATGGTGACCACTGCACAAGTGTGCCCCGCGAGAGGCGCATCTTGCTTGTTGGTCAGCTCTCCTGACCGGCGCTTGTGAGTGATCACGTTGTGCAAGTCATTGGAGGAGAGTGCTACCCTCACACCCCTCTCAGGCGCATGGCAGGGCCAAGCGCCGGGGTGGTCGGGTGAGTGCTGCGCCCCCTGATCTAATACCAAGCAGGCATCACGATCAGTAGTGGGGGAACCACAGCATTTGAAGTGACTTGAACGGACCTCAAACGCACAACCAGAGGAGGCGCGGGAGTTCAAGACCACTGAGTTTGCCTCTCTCGGCTTGGTTGTGCACGCAGTGAATGCGCCCAAGCGAGATGAGAACTTTGAAGATCGACTCGTTGTCGGTGCAGAAGCACTTGAGTCAACCTTGTACAGCTTGCCATCGGCAGCGCGCGTGATTGTAAGCGCGTGCCTCTGGTCGGCTGCTGGCATAGCACGTTTGTGGCGCATGGCCCGTGCCGCCTTGGATTTCTTCGTACCAGCCCGCTGGGGCGCATAGTACTCAGCATCCAAATTCTCCTCGCCATTACAGCGAGTGAGTCTGTCAAAGACAGAGGCTCTTTGTGGCGCATCAGAAGTGATGCGCGGGGCATTGGCTGCGCCCTTGCTCCGTCGATGTATCTTCCTCGCCTGAGAGGAAGATGGCTGGGGAACGTGGTCAGCCGCACGCTTTCCCGAGAGATGCGCTGCATCGGCGGGCGCACCTTGACTGCAGAGGACGTCAGCAGGAAGGGAAGGCTGGACGGGCGCATCCCCTTCAATGGTGGTGCCCAAGGCGTCGACTTTGCGCACCCAGGCTGCGCGGGTCTTCTTCGGCTTCGACAGCCGCTTCGAAGGACTCGTACTTCCTTCCGAAATGAACTCCTCGTAGGCCTGTTGATTGAGGCGCACTACCAGCGTCTTGTGGGAGGAGCCCACCTTCACGTCGTCGGCCTGTGACACAACCTTCTCGGTAGAGGAGAAAGAAGTCCCCAGCAGAGTCGCCAGCTTGTTTGCCATTAAAATTGTTTTGATTGAAATCTTAATACAAACAGAACAGTGATACAATATAGGACTTAGATGTAGTCCTAGGAGTACACTTTTGTTTAAGCTGGGTCCTTAGTGCCAATGGAGCGAGTGGTAATGCGTTGACTCCGTTGACCGGCTGACGACGGTTATCGGTTCTCTGAAGGTGTTGATTGCTCTGGGTGCTGGAGCTTGCTGAGAGGAGGAAGACGTTGAGTGTCTAGAACTGCCTCTCGGTGATTCTCTGTTGTGGATTCTTTTTGAGTCTTGTGTGTTCTGAGTCTCTGTGTGTGTGTGAAGGAGATGATCCTTCTATTTATAGTTTTGCAGACTGGCTGCTCATGCGCGCATGCAGGATACGCCGGTGTGGGGACGCCACGTGGAGGTTGCTGATGGAGGCACACGGATGCTGCGCCCTGATCGAGGGGGAGAACTCTTCATACTGCTGTTGTGAGCCGGCACGTAGCAGAGAGAAGATCTTTCCGTTGCTGAAATCTTGGATGAGTTGAGTCAAAAGACACGTGTCATCGACTCATGGTTCGAAGATCTCGAATTTGGTGGAGAGAAGTGATCTGGTGAGCTACGCCTTAGATTGGGTGCAGGAGGAGGCTGCGGCTCATAACCTTTAGGAGTTACAAACCATTTGGGGCGCATGGCTTTTGAGGCGCATGCAGGCGACTTTCCTTCTGTCTTTCGGGATCAGAGAGCAGTCTGAGGCACATGGCTTTTGAGGCGCATGCTGATTTGGACGCATGGCCGTAGAGGCGCATGCTGATGGTGGAGTGGCCACGTGGCAGTAGCCGTGGAAATAAAGTCATGATGATGCTGACGTTGCCGATGCTTTATTTTCTGAATAAAGCTGTCAACTGTTCAAACTTTGGGAGGCGTGCTGCCAACTCTGTCAGTTCAGCATTTAATGTTGGTGACGTTCGATGGACAGCTGAGTGGGCGCGTCGGTTGGCGTTCCACTCGGTATGGAGATGTGTGAGGGCGCACCCTCGGTAATGTACCGAGTACTGTAGGGCACGTCTGTGTGATGCACATGATGCCGAAGGGCGCGTCCGTGTGATGCGCTGTCTGGCTGGCGCATCGGACATGTCTTTTAATGATGCGGCTGTCTCGCTCTTCGAGTGCCATAAATAGCCGTTTGGTTGAATTCGAGGCGTCCGGTTCATCCATTTAATGTAAATTCATTGCACGAAATTCGGAGGGCCATCCACTTGGCGCGTGGGTTTGATCTGTCCGGCCTATAAATAGTGGCATCGAGAGAAGATTTGCTTCTCATTCCCTCACGTTCTTCCAACATGAACTTGAACATGCGGGTGCATTCTGTTGACGAAGTGCTCCCGAGGGTGAAGATGAGACGCTGTGTTGTCTTCGATGCTCTTGAAGGTGACTGTTACATCCAAAAGACGGAGTCGAGGGCTTCCGAGGCAGGCGGAAGGTGCCTGTTGCATCCAAAGATAGGGATGCTCGGGCCTTGTCCCCGTTATTCCGAAAGTGCCGTAGATCGGAATGGCGGTGCTAGGCTCTCTCTTCCTTCAAAGTGGGGTTTCCCCACTTTGATCATGTTGAAAGCTGCTCCTTTAGCCGCGGTTTCGATCACGGTCTTCCTTCGGCTTTGGAGGCTCTTTCGAAGCCTCTCCTGGCCACAGCATTTGCGGTGCTCTTCCCTTCCTTGGTTCCAGCCAGAGGGTTAAATGTTTTGCTTGGCGAAGCACTTATCTGGTGAGCCTGGCTGGAAGAGCGGCACATAACTGGGCTCTGCTCGGCCAGGTGAGCCTGGCTGGAAGAATTTGGCTGAAGGGATGCACATAGCTGGGCTGCTGAAGGGATGCACACAACTGAGCTGGATGTACATGACTGAGCTGCTGAAGATATGGTGGGATGCGCCTGGTTGGAGGCACATGATGTCTGCTGCGCCTGACTGACAGCGCATGGTGACTGGCAGCGCATGATGACTGTTGTGCCTAACTGGAGGCGCATGGTGGCCGCTGGCTGTAGACTTAGGATCTTTCCTTTGTAGAAATTCTCCTTTGTACAACCTTTTCTAGACATGTAATAGACTTTTATATATAAATAAAAAGTCCTTCTTCAGATGTCCATGGTTATTGACTTTGCTGTGAAGTGTTCTGTGTGAGTCTTGGCGCATGTAGTGTCTGGCGCATGGGCTTTCTGGTTATGAAATTCCATGCTTCTACAATGCAGGGCCTGGTTTCTCGGTATCAGGCGGCCTTCATCAAGGGGCGGTCTATTGCGGAGCATAGCCTTCTGGCTCATGAGCTGATTCGGGAGTTCCACAAGCCTGGAGGGATGAAGGCCTATGTGAAGCTCGACCTGAGGAAAGCCTACGACACCGTCAACAGGGACTTCCTATGTCATTTGATGGGTGCGATGGGCTTCTCCGAGACTTGGGTGGATAGAGTCAGAGAGTGCATCACCTCTCCTACTTTCTCGGTCCTCATTCAGGGTATCCCTTACGGGTTCTTCGGCAGCAGCAGGGGGCTTCGCCAGGGGGTCCCGCTTTTCCCCTACCTATTCACCCTTGTGATGGAGTATTTCACCTGTTTGATGGATATCGCGGTGCATCGGGAGAGGATTGTACCGATATACAGCAGGGTCTCTCCGGTGGTCTCCCATCTCATATATGCAGATGACCTATTGGTCTTGTTGAGGCCTTCCATACGAGGGATGAGGGAGCTAGCGGCAGTGATGGAAGAGTTCGGACAGCTATCGGGCCTTCGGTTAAACAGGGACAAGAGCAAAGTTTACTTCAGCAACTCTTGCACTTTGAAGGAGGAGCGGGCCCTGGAGCTTGGGGTAGAAAAGGGGGACCTCCCGATGAAATATCTGGGGGTGCCCCTTTCCGTCAACTACGCGAAGGACCGTGATTGTCAGAGTCTGGTGGATTTTGCACAGAGGAGGGTTGAGGGCTGGCAGGCGGCTGGCCTATCGTTTGGAGGGCGTATTGAGCTGGTTTGATCGGTTATTTCTGCTATTGCTCTGTTCTGGCTCCAATCGATTATGGTCCCTCTGGCTACTATCAGAAAGATTGAGGGCATATGTGCCAAGTTCATTTGGCATGGGGGATTCATGCCATATCTTGGGAGCAGCTCTGTCGGCCCAGGAAGGAGGGAGGTGTGGGTCTGCGATCCCTTGTTTCTGTCAGGAAGGCGGCGGGGATCAAGCTGGCATGGAGGTTCCTTCAGGGTGATTCTCTATGGTCGGCCTGGATGACTAGTCGGTATCTCCGGGGCAGGAACTTCTGGGTATGTGAAATTGACAACAACTACTCTGTGTCTTTCAAGCATATCCTGAGGAACCGTCCTGTTCTTCGGACGGCTATGCGGAGGAGGATGAGGGAGGGAGGGGAGACGGACCTATGGCTCGATCCGTGGATCTCAGGTCAGTCTCTCATGGAGATTCTGGGTCCCCAGAGGGACGGCGTGGCATACAGAGGTCTGACTTGTAGGCACATCATCCGTGGTGGAGTCTGGAGGCCAGAGGAGTATCGTTTCACAGCTCCGTTAGGGGAGGAGATCAGACGAGTGCGGATCACTCCTACGGCACTGTCTGATGTCTGGATTTGGGCCCCTCCAGGCCGTTCGGAGGGAGCAGGGGAGTTCGGATTTAGCAGCTGCTACGACCTTGTTCGCCCCCACTTCGATGATATGGAGGAGTACGACTTTGTCTGGGGGAAGTGGCTTGCCAGGAAGATGCAACTGTCTGCATTCAAACTGGTGCTGGGCCGGTTGCTTACTAGGGACAGACTGCTTCGGTTCGGGGTTTCTGTCCCTGACCCTAAGTGTGTTTTGTGTGAGACAGATAATGAATCCATTGGGCATCTATTCTTTCAGTGCCATGTGGCGTGGAGCATCTGGGCAGAGCAGAGCCGGAGACACTTAGGAGGGGTTGGAAGGGAGCGTGACTTCAGAGAAATCCTTAAGTGGATTGGTGATTGCAGGAACAAGGAGCAGAGCTGGGCCAGGCGTGCTAGATTGAGACTTGCTGCTTCAGTTTGGCATGTCTGGAGGGAGAGGAACCGGCACATTTATGAGGGACTGTCCACCCCGCTGGTGGGCATCCTTCATAACATTGAGTCGGATGTACTAGTAGTGTCCCCCTGAGTTGGGATTGTATCTCTATGTTGTGACCTTATTGAGATGATTGTGGAATAAAATTTACCCTTTTTCCAAAAAAAAAAAAATATATATATATATATATATATATATATATATATATATATATATATATATATATATATATATATATATATATATATTCTTGGATTTTTCAAGAGAAGATGAAAGGACTCAAATAAAACAATATGTTGAGCATGTCAGTTGAATATTCTTGAAATTTTCAACAGAAGACGAAATGGCTTAAATAGAGCAATTGAATTTGGTTTTCGAATATTCGGATGATAACTAAATTTTTAATATTTTGGATTTCGAATAATAACATTTGAATTTTTTTAGCTAATCGGATCGGATATTATCCGATATCCGCTAAAATAGAAGGACATAAATTCGAAGTGTCAAAAGAGAGATACGTTCGGATATCATATCGGATTCAGATATTACAAGAAAAAAATCGGATACAGATATTGTCCTATCCGTACCGATAACCATCCGTTGACACCCCTAAAAATTGTTGGAGTATGTGGGGTTCCCAACCTATGTGGAGAAGGCCCCGGAGTGCGACGAGCGCCGTCCGATGTCGGAGAAGCTCGGGAAGTAGGCGACAAAGTTGCTGCTGTTGCTGCTGGAGCTGCTGGAAGCAGGGGATCCGAGTTCGGCCCGAACTCGGTCCCAGGCTGAGTTCTGGCCGAACTCGGTCTGGCGCTTCCAGAATGTTGGCGTGAGGTTCTGTTTGCTCGACACAGAGTTCTGGCCGAACTCTATGTCGTCGGGGGCTGAAGCGGATTTTAGGATGAGTTTTCATCATTGGATCTAATCCAACGGTCCAAGTTTGCTGCGGGATTAGGGAGTTATATTGAGTTTTCTCAACCCTAATTCAGAACGCATCATTAACGCAACGTAACACAACTTTTGGAGAGAGAAGGAGGCAAGAGTGCCATTACAACTTCGGATAAGAAGACGGAGGATTGAAGGTCGCCATTCGAAGGAGATCGTGTTCGGGTAATCTCTACTCGTCGTTCTCGCTCTTCGTAGCCTTGTAATCATTGTTCTTATCTCTGAGTGTTGTGGGGATCCGATTTGGATCGGGAGGAGTTTGTAGAGGGTGTAATTCTTCTATTCCATTAGTGGAGGCTTCTCAGGGTTGGACTCCGATCGTCCCGTGGTTTTTTTTCCCGCAAGGGTTTCCACATCAAAAATTCTCTGTGTCTGCGTGGATTGTTTTTGTGTGATTGTTTTTGGGTTCGTGCGTTGTATTGCTCGGTCCTCTCGCAGGTACTCTCCGGTTTGGGGAAAGGTTTCCGCGTTTCTTTCCCAACAGAGTGGTATCAGAGCTTTGGGTTCAAAGGGTGTCAGGAGTTGACAGAGGAACCAGAGAGGAGAGATGGACGCGAAGCCGGTGCGCATGGTGAATCTGAACGGCACAAACTATCATTATTAGCGGAGCAAGATGAAGGATTTGCTGTTCGTCAAGAAGCTGCATCTGCCCGTATTTGCATCCGAGAAGCCCAGTGATAAATCCGAGGAGGACTGGAAATTCGAGCATATACAGGTGTGCGGATACATCAGGCAGTTCGTTGACGAGAACGTGTACAATCACGTTGCCAATATTGAGCACGCGAAGACGTTATGGGATAAGCTGGAATCCTTGTATGCGAAGAAGACCGGGGTAAACAAGTTGTTCCTGATCCGAACGATGATGGGTCTGCGGTACAAGGATGGGGCGTCTATTTCGGATCACTTAAGTGAGTTCCAAGGCGTGGTTGACCAGCTATCTTCTATGGGAGTCAAGTTCGACGATGAAGTTCAGGGACTGTGGCTGCTGTGTACATTGCCAGACTCGTGGGAGACCGTACGAGTATCTATGATCGCTTCTGCTCCAGAGGGCGTGGTCAGTCTGGAGTTTGCCAAGAGCGGGGTGTTGAATGAAGAGATGCGGAGACGTTCTCAGGGCACTTCATCCACATCCCACCACTCAGAGGCACTTGTTTCAGAGAGCCGCGGAAGGGGCAAAAGCAGGGGTCCAGGTGGTGGCAGAGACAAGAGCAGGGGGAAGTCCAAGGGTCGTTACGAGGACTCAGAGTGTTACCATTGCGGTAAGAAGGGCCATATCAAGCGGAACTGTTTTGCTTGGAAGAGAGAGAAGAAGGGCGACAAGGGGAAGCAAGAAGAGAATACTACAGCGGCGGCCTCGGTGCATGGAGGCGATGTGATCGTCGTAGGTGATGAGGTCATTACTAACCTCGCCTGCGATGACAATTCTTGGCTGGTGGACTCAGGGGCTTCAGCACATGTATCTCACAATAGGGCACTGTTTGCCACTTACACGACAGGCGACTGTGGCGTGTTGAAGATGGGCAACGGAGATGTGTCGAAGGCGGTTGCCGTTGGAGATGTGCATTTGAGAACGAAGACGGGTGCGGTTCTTGTTCTCAAGGATGTTCGTCATGTCCCTGATATCCGTTTCAACCTGGTATCGGTTGGAAGGTTGGATGACGAGGGATTCTTCAGTCTCTTCGGGAATAGTCAGTGGAAGCTTTCCAGAGGTTCGATGGTGATTGCCAGAGGAAGCAAGAAGTTCGATCTCTACTACATGGAGGGGAGCGCAGAGGGGGCACAGGAGGTGAACGCAGTCAGTGATGCGTCTTCCGAGTTGTGGCACAGGCAGCTCGGCCATATCAGCGAGAAGGGGATGAGCTACTTGGTGAACAGGAAAGTGATTCCGGGGCTCAAGTCTACAAAGTTGGAGAAATGCACGCACTGTTTAGCTGGAAAGCAAAATAGGGTGTCTTTCCAAAGTCACCCAAGTTCGAGGAAGCCGGCGTTGCTCGAGTTGATTCACTCGGATGTCTGCGGTCCTATGAAGGTAAAATCTCTTGGTGGTGCTTCTTACTTTATGATTTTTATTGATGACTGTTCCAGGAAGGTTTGGGTCTATGCCTTAAAGACCAAGGATCAGGTGCTGCCTACTTTCAAAGAGTTTCAGGCCTCTGTTGAAAGGAAGACGGGCAAGAAGTTGTTGTGTGTTCGGTCCGACAATGGCGGCGAATACATCGGTCCCTTTGATGCGTATTGCAGAGAGCAAGGGATACGACACCAGAAGACTCCGCCAAAGACACCTCAGCTCAATGGTGTAGCGGAGCGCATGAACAGGACACTGATGGAGAGGGTGCGGTGTTTGCTGTCAGAAGCAAACTTGCCGGGCAGTTATTGGGGTGAGGCTCTTCTCACAGCTGCTTATATTATTAATTTGTCTCCTAGTGCTCCTTTACAGGGTGATGTGCCTGACAAAGTATGGTACGGCAAAGAGCCGTCATACAGTCACCTGCGGGCGTTTGGTTGTAAAGCCTTTGTGCATGTACCGAAGGACGAGAGGACCAAACTTGAGCCGAAGACGAGGCGATGCGTCTTTGTCGGCTATGGTCGGGATGAGTTTGGCTATAGACTCTACGACCCAGTGGAAGGAAAGCTCTACAGAAGCAGGGACGTGGTGTTCGTCGAGGATCAGACCATGACCAACACTTAGGATTCCGAGACGCCTTCTGAGGCTGAAGAATTGCCTGAGTTAGAGTCATTTCGCTTCGAGCAGTTTCCAGAGGACATCGCAGAGGATCCAGTTATGGAGGAGCCGGTACATGGAGTTTCTTCCAACCTTGATCATCAGCCTGCTGATGGTGGTCAGGGTGTCCCTTAGCAGGATGAGCATGCCGGAGAGGTAGTTCCTGAAGGGGCGGAGGCTGTCGGTATACAGCCAGCACCAGTGGCTCCACTGAGAAGGAGTGACAGGGATCGTCGACCATCTACGAGATACTCACCGGATGAGTATGTGCTATTGACTGACGGGGGGGAGCCCGAAAGTTTCGCAGAGGCTATGGAAGACGAATACAGGCAGGAGTGGATGGTGGCTATGCAGGAGGAGATGAGTTCCTTGCACACCAATTCCACTTATGATCTGGTGCGGTTGCCAAAGGGCAAGAAGGCTTTGAAGAATCGATGGGTGTTCAGAGTGAAGCAGACGGATGATGCTACTCGCCCTCGATACAAAGCGAGGCTGGTAGTCAAAGGCTACGGTCAGCGGAAAGGCATGGATTATGATGAGATCTTTTCGCCTGTCGTCAAGCATTCGTCTATTCGGGTGGTGCTAGCATTAGCAGCCAGTTTCGACTTGGAGGTCGAGCAGATGGACGTGAAGACGGCATTCCTCCACGGTGATCTTGAGGAGGAGTTGTACATGGAGCAGCCAGAGGGATTCTGTGAGAAGGGCAAGTCACATTTGGTCTGCCGGTTGAGGAAGAGCTTGTATGGTCTGAAGCAGGCTCCGAGGCAGTGGTACAGGAAGTTCGTGTCGTTTATAGGGGAGCATGGTTATGCACGGACGACGTCGGACCATTGTGCATTTGTGAGGTATTTTGCCGATGATGATTTCATCATTTTGTTGCTCTATGTTGATGATATGCTATTAGTGGGTCGGAATGCCACTAGGATAGCGGAGTTGAAGCGCCAACTGGGCGCGGCCTTCTCTATGAAAGATTTGGGCGCAGCGAAGACTATTCTTGGGATGGAGATCAGCCAAGAGAGAGAGTCCAAGCTGCTACACTTGTCCCAAAAGAAGTACATTCACCGGGTACTTCAGCGTTTCGGGATGGACGGGTCGAAGAAAGTGAGTTCCCCCCTCGCGGCTCACTTTAAGCTCACTGAGGAACAGTGTCCATCTACCGAGGACGAAAAGGTAGATATGGAGCGGGTTCCATATGCCTCAGCTGTGGGAAGCCTGATGTATGCTATGGTGTGTACGAGGCCAGATATTGCTCATGCAGTTGGTACGGTTAGCAGGTATGTTTCAAATCCTGGAAGGGTACATTGGAGTGCGGTCAAGTAGATTCTACGTTATCTTCAGGGCACTGCTGGTTGGAGACTTTCCTTTGGTGGTGACGAGCCGAAGCTGGTTGGGTATACCGACGCTGATATGGCTGGAGATGTAGACACGAGGCGATCGACTTCGGGCTACGTGATGATGTTTGCGGGAGAAGCAGTATCGTGGCAGTCGCGGTTGCAGAAGTGTGTTGCCTTGTCGACGACAGAGGCAGAGTACATTACGACGACGGAGGCTTGCAAGGAGCTGTTGTGGATGAAGAAGCTGCTGCAGGAAATGGAACTGAAGCAAGAGCAGTATACTTTGCTTTGCGACAGTCAGAGTGCGATCCACCTTGTGAAGAATCAGACGTTTCATAGCCGGTCCAAGCACATCGAGACTCGGTATCATTGGATACGGGATGTGGTTGAGAAGAAGGACGCGGAGCTTGAGAAGGTGCATACAGATGACAACGGAGCTGATATGTTCACGAAGATTCTACCAAGAGGGAAGTTTGAGTACTGCAGGCAGGTCGTCGGGATGACGACATCCTCCCCATAGTTGTGAAGGGGGAGATTTGTTGGAGTGGGTGGGGTTCCCAACCTATGTGGAGAAGGCCCCGGAGTGCGACGAGCGTCGTCCGATGTCGGAGAAGCTCGGGAAGTAGGCGACGAAGTTGCTGCTGTTGCTGCTGGAGCTGCTGGAAGCAGGGGATCCGAGTTCGGCCCGAACTCGGTCCCAGGCTGAGTTCTGGCCGAACTCGGTCTGGCGCTTCCAGAATGTTGGCGTGAGGTTCTGTTTGCTCGACACAGAGTTCTGGCCGAACTCTGTGTCGTCGGGGGCTGAAGCGGATTTTAGGATGAGTTTTCATCATTGGATCTAATCCAACGGTCCAAGTTTGCTGCGGGATTAGGGAGTTATATTGAGTTTTCTCAACCCTAATTCAGAACGCATCATTAACGCAACGTAACACAACTTTTGGAGAGAGAATGAGGCAAGAGTGCCATTACAACTTCGGAGAAGAAGACGGAGGATTGAAGGTCGCCATTCGAAGGAGATCGTGTTCGGGTAATCTCTACTCGTCGTTCTCGCTCTTCGTAGCCTTGTAATCATTGTTCTTATCTCTGAGTGTTGTGGGGATCCGATTTGGATCGGGAGGAGTTTGTAGAGGGTGTAATTCTTCTATTCCATTAGTGGAGGCTTCTCAGGGTTGGACTCCGATCGTCCCGTGGTTTTTTTCCCGCAAGGGTTTCCACGTCAAAATTCTCTGTGTCTGCGTGGATTGTTTTTGTGTGATTGTTTTTGGGTTCGTGCGTTGTATTGCTCGGTCCTCTCACAGATACTCTCCGGTTTGGGGAAAGGTTTCCGCGCTTCTTTCCCAACAAAAATAACCTCCTCTTCTACCTAGAAATGAGCATTATTCGTTTTGGACTGAAATTCGAACCGAACCGAATAAGAGATTCCGTTCGGTTTGAAAAAAAAAAGGATCGATTTCGGTTTTGAAAATACTATTTTTTTTTCGGTTTTTGGTGTCCAAAACCGAAAATCGAATAAGAATTATGAAATTATATAAATACCTACAATTTCTATACATATTTTGGGATTAAAAATGTGTATATTTTGAAAACAACAATTCTATGTATGTGTTTTGAAGTCCAACTTTGATAATTTAACTACTAGTCTAGCTTTAGACGCAATTTTTGAATACAACAAATGTGTGTATAAAAATTATAATTTTAAATATAATTTAAATACGATTCCAACTTTAGACCGGACCCATAAACAATAGACATAGCCCAACTGAATAAACCAAATAAACTGAAATGTTATTCGGTTCGATTCGATTTCAATTTTGGCTAATTTGATTCGCTTTCAGTTTTGGGTTTTAGAATTTCGATATATTCGATTTTGACTAATTCGATTCGATTGAAACCGAATGCGCACCCATACTTCTACCCATCTCTCTTTTTTCCATTGTATTCTATCAGGTCCCTTCTTTTCCTTTCTATGTTCTGCCCAAAGCAAGCTCTCTCTTTTCATACTCAAATTCTACGAACAAAAATATAAAATTATTCCCAATTTTTAAATCTATAAATTCAGAAGAAAAAATATGACCAAAATGTACTAAAATGTGGAATTCAAAATGTATGGATTAACTTCTAATTTTCTTAAAATACACCAAAAAATATGCTTCATAGATTTATTGATTGTCATGACTTAGGGATTCTTGCAAATGGATCTTAATTATGACATTAAATTTGGGAAAAGATGATTCAAGGTTTCTTTTTGAAAAAGATTGGAAAAAAAGAAGAAGAAAGAGATTTGGATGGTTACATGAAAAAAAAGAAAAAAAAAAAAGAAAGTTTTGGATGGTTACATGAAAAAAATTGTCCACTAGTTTAACCTTTTTTTAGTAACTTTTTAAAAGTTTTTTTCTTCTATTTTTTCTTTTTTTTTTCATTTGTTTATTTTTTTAATATTTTGATTTAAAATAAAAACTTTTGCTTCTCAAGATATATTTCTTTGTTTATTTTTCTATACTTTTTTAAAAAAAAGTCCATTTCGATATTTTTCTTTTTTTATTCATATATTTATTTTTCCTTTTTGAAAAAATAAACTTTTTTTGTTTTTTTTAATTTCTTTTCTTGTTTTCTCAAAAAACTGTTTCTATACTTTATTTAATTTTTTTGTTCTTTCTCATTTTTAATCTTTTCTTTTTCTTTTTTTCGATTTTAAATTATTTTTTCCTTCTTTCTAAACATAACTATTTTTATCTTGTATTAATAAATTTGGTTAGAATCAACTTAGATCTCATCCATCTTGGCAAAAGGAAAGTTGCTTTGACATTGTTAACAATGGCTAATCTTGCACAATAGGACTCCAAGATACGGGGATAAAAGATGCGATAATCAAAATAAAGTAAAGAAAAAAAAAAAAAAAATCTAACATCAAAATCAAATAAGGCGGTTGGTACGCAAATTGCTTTTTTAATTTTATGGCAAATTTATGGTGAAAAACTTATTTCCATCTTTTGTTTGGTTAAAAGAATTATGGGAATTGTGATTGTTACTATCCCTCAAGAATAGGTAATTATATTTTTTTTTGGGTAATTTTTATCTATTCTTTAATTTTTATTTTTTATTTCTAAGTTTTCAGTTTTCTCTTTTTTTTTTCATTTCTTTCTAAGAACTATTCCTTTTTTTTTCTTTTTCTTTTTTTCATTTTTATGCTTTTTAGTGCCTTTTGTTTCTTATAAATTATTTTCATTCTTTTAAAATAATAATATTTTTGTACTTTCTAAAAATTGTTGTCCTTTTATTTATATTTTTCCCATTTGTTTTAGAATTGTTTTATTTTTTTTATTTTTATTATTTCTAAATTAACTTTCTCTCTTAGAATAATATTTTTCTTGTTTTTACTTTTCCTATACAAAGTGATTTTTTTTTCTTTTTTTTTCTTTTTTTCGTTTTTTATTTACATATTATATTAACTTTTTTAAAAAACTTTATTTTATTTTTTTCATTTGTTTCCTTTTTTTAGTATTTGTATACTTTCTATAGAATTTGTTTTTCCTTTTCGTTCTCTGTTTTTTTTAGTCTTTGAAATATTTTTTTTCCTTTTTAAAAAAGATCATTTTCTTTTTTTCCCTTCTTTTTAATTTAAAAAATATCGGTTGTACTGAACCTAGTTGTAAAAATTAATTTATAAGTAATAAAATTAGGACGTCAATCGGATTTGAACGATGGTTTCTTGAATACTAACATATCACCTTAATCAACTTTTATAAAAGGTCACAAACAAAAAGTAACAATTATTAGGTATATTTAATCGTCAATGCAAATATTATATTTTTATAAGAACAATATAGTATCGAGAATATAATTATTTACCAAACATAAATAGGGTTTGGATTTCGAAAATGACCAACTTAGAATTTGGGTCTCGAAATTACTGTTTATTAGTCTATAAAAACAATGATTTCGAAATCCAAACTCTAATATTAATCATTTTAGAGACCAAAATTTTAATTTTTATATATATTTGAGACCATACTAGTAAATAACCCAAAAATTTATTACATATATTAGTATACAACAAATTATTTGTATTAAGGGGCTGTTTGGTTTGCCGCAAGTGTGCAGCAACTGCCACCTTCCGCTGCAACTGGAGGGGATGTCCACGAGTTTCACCGTTTGGGTAGCAGCAACTGGAGGTAGTAAGTGGATAATCTCACTTGCTGCACAATTTTTGTCCCCTACTTTTTTCCTCTTTCCACTTGCACCAAAATAGTGGAGGAAGTGTATTGCAAGTGGTACGGCGACCGCGAGGGGTGGCAGCAACAACTGGTCGTGGTGCGACGACGGCGAGGGACGCGTAGTGCGACGACGGCGAGGGGTGGCAACAGCAATTGGTCGTGGTGCGGCTACGGCGAGGGGCTCGTGGTGCGACGACGGCGAGGAGTGGCAGTAGCAACTGGTCGTGGTGCGGCGACGGCGAGGGGCTCGTGGTGCGGAGACGGCGAGGGGCTCGTGGTGCTGCAAGTGGTGTGGCGACGACAAGGGGTCCAAAGTCCCTCCAACCACCATCAGCCGCGGCCACTCTCTCCCGCTACTCCTCGTCCCGGTGGGTTCTGGCCGGCCAGGGGCGGAGGTCGGATCTGGCCGGCCAGGCCGGAGGGGTCAGAGAGAGAGAGAGAGAGTTAATAGCTTATTCGTAGCATAATTAATATATATTAATAGGTAATAAATATATTATTGTAATTAATAGCTAATTATGGCATATAATTAGCAGCTAATTATGAGTATAACCATTAGCAGCTAATTATGGTAGCTAGTTAATTTATTTAGTTTAATTTATTTAATTTTTCTAATAAGAAATTAGACAAATTTAGTTTTTATTCATGATAATTAACTTACATCCACTTTCAACAACTATCCAAACAATCAGACTCATTTTTTTTTTCACTTTCAACAACCATCCAAACAATAAACTCATTTTTCTTCCACTTGCAGCAGACAAAAAATACTCTATCCAAACACATTTTGGAAAGTGCTACTTGCTGCAAGTTCATTGAAACTCAACTTGCTACAAATACTACTTTTACACTTTTAAAAAATTATCTCTATCCAAACAGCCCCTAAAAAAGGAACAAGAAAACACATGGGTACATGCCGAATCGAGTAGGACTCGTACCATATCTCTAGAGCCACGTACGTGCTACGACATAGTAGACTTGGTGTGCACAATAATGGAACTTTGGACGCATTCAAACTTACACGAACGTGTGCACCAAGTCACCAACAATACAGTAACAAAGAAAACCAATTATTAAAAAGTAGCCAAACATCGACGCGCTCACTAAGTATTACATCATGTCATAGTTGATTGATTTACTTTGTTTATTTCTATTTCCGATCAAAATCACTTCTTTATGCTCCACGAAATATATATATATATATATATATATATATATATATATATATATATATTATACAAAACACAAAGGTTTTTGAATCCTAGGGCTGACTGTGCCAAGATAAAGAGTGGTTGGGATTTAATCTTGGTGAATCAACGGTTGTGGAATTTTATGGGGAAGAGCATTATTGGGAGTGGGGTTTTATAGGGAAGAGCATTATTGGGAGTGGGGTTTTATGGGGAATCCAAAGATGAGAATTTAATATTTTGATGGTTGGGATTTAATATTTTGATGGGGGCCTCATAATGGTTGTGGATGAGCATTATTGAGAGTGGGATTTTATGAGAAATCCAAAGAAAATTCACATCCAGCAGTGGTTGGGATTTAATATTTTGATGGGGGCCTCAAAATTATTATTGTTCGTTTAAAATTGGGGGTCCAAGATTTTGAGGGGGAATACCTTAAATGAACCATGCCCTATGGGCACGGGTTATGACTAGTATATATATATATATATATATATATATATATATATATATATATATATATATATATATATATATATATATATATAAGAGATACTGGCGAAAGAATTAGGGTTCCTCTCGTTAGCGGCGGCCGGCGGCAAGGAATTAGGGTTCCCTGTATGGGACCCTGGCCTGGCGCATCCTGGTGGAGATGAGGAAGACCCTAGCGAAGGTTTCGGTAAAGAGAACCAAGGGGATGGACGACTGTGCGCCGGCGGACGCGAGGCAAAGCGAGAAACGATGGAGGTACGGCATGGGGCGAACCTTCCGGATGGAGAGGATGATCGACAGAGATCCCGGGTCACAGAGAGGACGGGACAGAGGTATGGTGGTCCATAGGATCCCCACAAGGGGAAGCGGCCCAACGACTCAGCCTGGAGCAACCCGACAAGGAGCGAACAATGCTTCACCACCGCATGTTATAGACAAAGGAAAGATTTCGATCAACGAGGGCACAAACATCAAGTCCTGGGCAGACTTTGTGAGAACTGGGAACCCCAACCCAGGCGCTCAGATGATGTACGTGGAACCAAAGAAGGTCGGGGATGGCATCAGGGCGTCGTTCACGGAGGAGGACTTGACTGTTACAAAGGAGTACTGGAGAAATACGATCATCCTATATGTGCTGGGAAATAGACGGTTTTATGGGCATATTCGTGCATACGCCAATCGTATTTGGAGACCCAAAGGAAGTATGGACTTCTTTTCATGTAGTAATGGATTTTATTTTTCAGATTCGGGATGCAGGAAGACATGGAGAGAATCCTGCAAGGGGGTCCTTGGACATTCGACGGCAGATTAATTATCATGAAAGCATGGACTTCGGAAACTAGGTGTGAACACGAGGTGCTGAAGTCGGCCCCAGTATGGATACGCTTCCCGGAACTACCTCTTCTGTATTGTAGCACGGGAATGATGATGAAGCTCGCCAGCTTAGTAGGTGTCACGACCCGATCCCAATAATCTGGGTCTAGTCGGATCATGCCCAGCCTGCACCGTTGTTGAGACGGCGGCAGTAAGCTGTTTAGTAGCAGGTAACCATACAACAACACAGTATTTGTCACAACTCAACTTCGAAAATAAACTTTATTAAACTGAATTTAAATACAAAATAAAACTGTTCAGAAAGGAAATACAGATTTTGAAATGAAAGAACAATACAGAAATAAAATCTATCTAGCTGCCGGGTCATCGGCCTCAGTCCCATCGTCCTCCTGCGGGGACTCTGGCAGCACAACCGGGTACAACACAGGGTCATAATAGCTGTTGTAACACAGTTCAGCATCCTCAACATCCCCTAAAAATATATCTCCAGTCAGGAGGGAGCAAAGTACAATTCATGCTAATTTTTAAACAGTTAAATAAGTAATAGAATCATGCAGTTCTAAACAGTCTTAAAACAGGAACAGTTTGTTACAGTATAAAACAATGATTTGAACAGGTAATAACATATAACCGGCTTGGGTTTGTTACAGGAGGGAGAATGGATTTTGTTACAGTAGTGGTCATAATCATTACGCTATTCCCCAGTCCCCAGTAGTTACAGTACAGTACTCTCGGAGAGAGTTTCGTGTTTGCATCGTGGTTTAGACATGCAGTAAAGCGATTAAATAAATAACTGTAAACTAACACAAACTATACTTGCCTCAAATAGAAATAACTGGAGGGGTAGAAGACTTCAAGACGGGGAGTTAGAGTTGTCCTCGAATTCCTACATTCGAGAGATAAACTCAGAGATTAGGTTTACCAGCCTTAGCTACGCTAGTGGAAATCTCTATTAGCGTCCTAGTCCAATTTTAGTTGTTTAATTAACAAAACACAGAAAATCACGATTATTAAGTGCGTTGATTTAAAACGAGGGAAAACGATTATTTAACTCTTGAATTCGGGGGAAAACTCGTCGTTGCCAGATTATTTATGAAAACTCGGTATTTTCTATAAATATAAATATAAAACTAATTTTTCTTATTTTAGTGAGAAAACACGTGATTTTTAATTATTAACAAACTTGTCAATTTTTAGGTGAGAAAATAATAATTAATTTTATATGAAAAATACTTTTTAATTATTTTAATCGTTAAATAATAAAAACACGAAAAACTAGAAAAGACAGAAAATCTAAGCTATTACAGTCACAGACGAGCCAGCTGGGCTTATGCCCATTACAATTTATTTACATAAATTGAAATAAGATAAACTGCCGTTAGTCCTAAACTGAAAATATTAAATAATGTAAATAGAAATAAATAATAAAATAATGATAAATCATAAGTCTCAGATATGGTCCGATCCTCATTTTGGCTAATTGTCTCAACGTCCGGGCGGGGCCGGTATCGTTTGCACTTAGCCGGGTCCATTGACCGATACGGTCGTCACCCCAAAATCAAATATCGAATAAATTCCGAAAATCATTTTAAATTCATTTTGAAAATAATTCAGGATTTACGGAAAAATCGGGCAGCATCTCCTCTGTTTTTGGTCAACCCAAAAACTGGGAAAATGGCGCCGATAATTCCTGCAAGTCCCAAACCAGAGAAAAACCCACATTATATATATATAAAATATCCACAGCCAATCCACAGCATAATCGGGACGACCCGAAATAATTTCGGAAGTTCGATTCCAAATCCACAAGTCACAGAACGTTTCCGAAAATTTCCAGAAACTAAAACATACCAAAAACCATTCCCGAAATATTCCGAGAATGCAAAATAATCCACGGGACCTTTCCGAAAGTCCCGGAAAATTCCGACGTCGCTAATATCGAATTCCCAAAGGGAACCGGGGACCATTTCATCATCGACAATAAATAATAAAATGGTGGGACAGGGGTTATACCTCGGATTGCTCGGCTAGAGCTCTCAGATGATAAAATAGAAAGAAAGAACTCCAAATCAGCGACGAACTCCCAAAATCAGCGCTGGAACTAGCGGCGTTTGACGAAGAACGCCAAAAACCCAGAACTAGGGCACGGCGGAGAACAACAGGAAAGCTCACCAAAGGCAGCGAGCTCGGGGACGCCGAAGACAGGGGCTGTCGGCGGGACAGCGGCTAGGTCGGCCAGGGAGGGCCGACGGGGCACGGTCGGCAGAGATGGCGCCGAAGGGTGCGCTGGTCGGGGCGGACCCGCGGGGGAGCGCTTGACGGGGGTGCTGGTCGGCGGTCGGCCAAGGGCAGCCGCGGTCGGGGCTGGCGCGAGCTTCGTCGGCGGTGACAGGGCGCAAAGGGGGTGCACCGGACTTCGGGAAGAGGGTTTGGTGGGAAAAGAGTGGCGTTATCTTCCAGAGAGGAGTTTGAGTGGTTGGGGTTTGGGGAAACTTCTGTGTGGGAGAGAGTGAAGAGAGTAGAGAGGGTTAGTTTGGTGGGATGGAGAGTTTTGCTCTTCTGAGTAGGTGAAGAGAGGAGAATGGGGAGTGGGAAAATAAAAAGGAGAGTTTGTAGTGAACGTTGGAGAGGTGGGGTGGCGTGTGTGGACAGGAGAGCTGTCAGGGAGAAAGAATAGGAAGGCTTACCAATTCGTGAGGGAGTGGGGTTGGCCAATTCAGATGCTGGTCCTACGGGACCAGCCACAATATTATTTTCTTTTCCTTTTAATAATACTTAACCAAGTCCAAAGAAATTAGAATTAAGAAATAGGAAAGAATTGGGCTCAGGCCTGGGTCTGGGTTCGGACTCGGGTCTGGGTCTGGGTCCGAAAATCAAAAGTCCATGTTGTAAGTTATTTTCGAAATCATTTTCACCCAAAAATATTTAATAATAATAATAATAATAATAATAATAATAATAATAATAATAATAATTTTAGAAATATTAATGATAACACTTTTTATTAATAAATTCAAACATGGGTTTCACAATCTTCTCTCCTTAGAAAATTTCGTCCTCGAAATTAAAGGCAGGGTCAGGGATTTAATCATGCAATCATGCCTGAAATCAGTTTGGACATCTTTCTTAACAGTCTTATGCCCAAGTGGGTTAACAGTCCCGAAACTCATCTAATGCTATATAATCAACAACTTTATCCACTGTTTTAATTTACATTCTTCTCTCTTTTAGAAATAATACTCCATGATTACTAATTTTCCGATTCTATTCCTAAATTGCCAATCACCCAAAAATTTTGTCTTCTATATTTTCAATCTTGAACACACCCCATATTCATGCAATATGTATTTCTCCCAACTTGCTAATATATTCAATTTATTTCTATGATTTGATACTCCTAGTCTTTAATTCTTCAATGTCAAGCCTTGATGCCCAATATCATATCTAAAATCCTACACCACGTTTCAATATTCTGATTTGTCACGATCCATAAAGTTTTATCATTTCTTTCTCCTAGATGATCATTACTGTGATTTTAGGCTATCATGTATATATCTTTATTTTTCCGGTTTGATCTCAAACTCTCTATGAAATCATGATTAAGCTCACATATAAACCTTTTCAAAAATAAATCTTATTACATCTTTCCAACCAATCCTTCCAAAAAAATTCGTCATCCCCAATTATTTACATTTAAAGTCCAATCTTTCTTGTTTCGATTATCCTTTATAGTTAATTCTCCATGCACCTTCCTAGAGTGGATCTCTATGCCTAACATTGACAACCTTTAACCTTCTATGTCAAATTATTCACAAGCTTTCCTCGATACTAATCACCATTGTACATTTTAACTCATAAATACCCTATATATCATGCACTCTAAAAAATCCAAGTTATAAAATGTTCTAGGTTCACTTCATAAGACAAAATCAGATTCGAGGCATGATTGCTAAATATAAAGATAAAAAACGTAAACATATCTAGAAAATTTAAAATATTTTGTTGATCAAAAATCATAAGTAAACATCGGGATATGATTTAAATAATCATGACGAGTTAAAATTTTTAAATATGAAATCAAATAAAAACAGAAAGGTCAAAAAGAATAAGACATCAATAATTTATTTGAGGAACAAAAGATAATATAATTTCCGAAATGAGAGGCAACTTTCAATTCAAAATGGGATGAGGTATAAGGGTTTGGGACTCAGGAAAGAAGTCAACAATTTGTATGATAGTAGGATAGAGACAATGATTTGAATATCTGTGATAGGAACATAATCAGATAAAATATTTCTGAATATAGAGGCAGTTGCTAGGAATACAAATCCTTTAATCGGATCAATAGTCAGAATAATTGATGGTGCAAAAAAACAACCATGGTACGAATATAGTCTGAATAATATTCGGGAACCAAATATGTTTGAAGTTATTTCGTCTCAAATTCATGCCTCGCCAGTGTGCACCAGACTGCAATAAATTTTTGACTCCATAACTTGAATAATTTAGTTTTACCGAGTAGTCTTCCAACTTTATCCATTTCATGGCTAAGCAAACATAGAACAAAGTTTCAATAGCATTTGGAAACCTAACGATTACCGGTCATTATTTCAACTTAAAATTTATGCCTCGCCAGTGCACAACTAGCTGCAGTAAACTTGCAGTTTTCCATAATTCAGGTAAATGACTATCACATAAATGTGCGGAGTCATGTTAGGTTGCTAAATATTTTCTCAGCTTTGTCCGTGTGAATTTCAGAGGAATTCCAAAAATTCAAACGAGTTTAAGGTTCTTAAACAGGATAGAAATGTAGATGACTGTTCTTCCGAGATCAAGGGATTTATCAAAATATGTGTTTGAGATTCAACAGACTGGAGCAAAATCAGGAGAAGCATCTGTCCTCCGATTTTCTTTTCCAAAGATGAAATGATCAACCTTGATTTGAATAATTGAGTCAAACACTAGATAAGATAGTAGAATCACCACTTCGGATTAAGTAAGAAAAACCAATGATAATATTCCCGACAAATCACTCAGGAAATACAAAGAAATTATTTTGAGAAGAATAATTTCATAACTAAGGAAAGTTGATAATTTTGAAAGAAGGTAAGTCCCATTGATTCAAGGAAATCAAATTTGAAATTGTCTAGTAACGCCAAGAAATTTAAATAGCTCTGGGACAGCTCAAAATTTCCATGACTAAAGGAAATTCAAATAATAGAATGGATTCAAAATGTGATCAATTTTCTGACCGTTCCTGCTTCATGATCATAGAAGCTTCCTAGGCCTTGATTTGATCAAGAATTTGCATAGAGAGAGTAGGGTTTTAAGATGAGTGGAGGAAGTCACATATGAAAATATTCTCGGTTTTTGGAAAAACATAGGAGGAAACAATATTGAAATTGAACATAATTCCTTCAGGAGGATCATGAACTAACTAAGCTGAACCAATTCTTTTGGTGATAGATAACCCTTGAGGCTTTATGGTTCCCAAAGAATTTGGTTCGGGATTAGTTCCGAGAAGGTCAATTGAAATGAGGTCAAGGCAAATGATCGGATATGCTAGTCATAAAGATACTTGGGGTAGATAAGTGTTAGTTAGATTTGCTAAAGGGAAGTTGAAACTCTAAATAGCGAACGAATCTGGATTCCGAATAAAAATAGAGAAGTAAGGTTTGATCAACAAATTGAGGAGGTGAAAATAGGTTTACTGGAGAAGAAGATTGAAGAGTTCCAATATTAGTCCATTAATAGCAAAAAAAATAAAGATCCTAAGGGATGCTAGAATCTGATAAAAATATAGGAAGAAAATAATCTCGAAAACCAGGGGACACTAAAAGATACCAAAAAAAATCTAGAAAATAAAACATGTAATAACATATACCATTATACAGGCGGCCTCAACTAGTTAGGGTAGCGTAAACGGGTCGGGGTGCCGGTGCAGCATGAGGACGGTCTGTCAGCTGCAAGGGAGGTGGGTCCCGGCGTGCTTGAGAAGGGGTGTGATCAGTTGATGACACCTCATCTTCAGCAGGGCCAGATCTAGTAGTCTTTCCTTTGGCCATGATCTGGAAGGTTTAGGGTACATACATAAGCAAGGTATCCTACCAGTCTATAATCAAACAAAAATATTTATGTATATAATTCGGTCCTATGTCGTGACAAATCAATGTTCTAGTGTTCTAGTTGTTTCTAGGTATGTTTCCCTAAGTTGTTGTACGACCTGCATGGGCCACCACTGAAAACATGTCACGACCCGATCCCAATAATCTGGGTCTAGTTGGATCATGCCCAGCCTGCACCGTTGTTGAGACGGCGGCAGTAAGTTGTTCAGTAGCAGGTAACCATACAACAACACAGTATTTGTCACAACTCAACTTCGGAAATAAACTTTATTAAACTGAATTTAAATACCACTACAAAATTTTTTGCTTATAGTGACGGAAGTCAGTGACGGAATGAATATTCAGTCACTAGTAAAAGATTAATTATGTCGGATTAAGAAAAACGTTAGTAATACTATTTCTGACGGAATAAATATTTAATGGTGACGGACTAAGCAGTCACTAAACTTTATTTAATTACTAAATGAGAAGATAGATGTGAAAATTTTAAATATGTTTCATGAAAAATATTAGGGACTTTTAAATCAGTCACTAATAAAAAAGTAGTTTAATATTAACTAATAAATTTAATAAGAAAAATAATCTAATAGTTTTAAATATTTGGGCCCGAATTAGCGGGATTGAAAAATTGGACGCCACTTTTTTTTCACATGTGCCATCATTTTTCCTTTACAGAATATTTGGTCATAAATGGTTTATGATTCTCTCCTCCTCTAAATATTTACTCCTCTAAAATTTTCTCGTCCTCTCCTCCTCCTCTCATCCTTCTCTAGGTCATGAGGATTTTCTTCTCTTTATAATTATCTCATCTCTTCCGTTATTTACTCATCTCCTCTTCTCTAATAATTTTTTGTTTTTTTAAAGGTGTTCATCTAGAGAGGTCAGCGGAGTTCATTCTCTTCGACCACTCTAGGTCAGTGAAGTTCAACCCTTTTCCATTACTTTTCGTCCAGGAAGGAAGTCCCATCGGCTCCATGGAGAAATCCTACCGGCTCAAGTAAATTTTAAAACCCTAACCAAAATTTTCTTTCCCTATTTACGCTATTTTTATATTCTTTAATTGTTTGTTTCTACAATTTATAATTTTGTTTGCGTAGGAATGTGACTATATCTTTTTAGTGACATGAGACGTTGGAATTGCGACAAAGAGCGTATGTCCAAGCAATGGGACCGGAGACGCAAAATCGAGTACGTGGTCAGGGACTTGGTGTGACGTGAAATCGAATGCTTTATCATGTTTCATCATTAAAATTTAGAGCATCAATTTGTGTTGATGTACAATGTATTTTTTTTTGTTAATAGCAGACTTAACTTTGTTTGGAGTATATTTTATTTTTGAGTTGTTTGACTAATCTGATGAATATATTATTTTTGGCTTTAATTTTTTTAGTAAGAGTCCACTTATACTATATTGGATGAAGAAATTGTGATTTCAGCAGAATGTGGTGGAAAAAATTAGCTTCTACTTATGGATCAAGTAATAATGACTGATTTAATATATTATTAATGACATATCAAACAATTAGGAATGTGGTTCAAAAATTTGTAATTATATTAATGACCCAACATTAGTGACTGACCTATTAATTAGTGATAATTTTATTAATGACCAAACAATAATGACTGATTTATTATTAGTAATAATTATTAATGACCAAACATTAGTGACTGACATATTAATTAGTAATAATTTTATTAATGACCAAACAATAGTGACTGAATTATTAGTTAGTATTAATTATTAATGACCCAACAATAGTGACTGACTAATTAGTTAGTAATAAATATTAAATACTTTTTTATAATGAAAGATAAATACTTATCTACGTGGCATGTTCAATTATAGTGACGGATTTAGGAATTCATTCGTCACTAGTAGTATTAGTGTCGCTCGTAGTAGTGACTGACATTAACTCCGTTACTCATGTGTTTAGTCCGTCACTAATATCATTTCTGACGAAATTCAGTCACTATTAATATATATTAGTGACTGATCTTCGTCGTAACTATAAGCAAATTTTCTTGTAGTGTACAAAATAAAACTGTTCAGAAAGGAAATACAGATTTTGAAATGAAAGAACAATGCAGAAATAAAATCTATCTAGCAGTCGGGTCGTCGGCCTCAGTCCCATCGTCCTCCTACGGGGACTCTGACAGCACAATCGGGTACAACACAGGGTCATAATAGCTGTTGTAACACAGTTCAGCATCCTCAACATCCCTAAAAATATATCTCCAATCAGAAGGGAGCAAAGTACAATTCATGCTAATTTTTAAACAGTTAAATAAGTAATAGAATCATGCAGTTCTAAACAGTTTTAAAACAGGAACAGTTTGTTACAGTATAAAACAGTAATTTGAACAGGTAATGACATATGACCGGCTTGGGTTTGTTACAGGAGGGAGAATGGGTTTTGTTACAGTAGTGGTCATAATCATTACGCTATTCCCCAGTCCCCAGTAGTTACAGTACAGTACTCTCGGAGAGAGTTTCGTGTTTGCATCGTGGTTTAGACATGCAGTAAAGCGATTAAATAAATAACTGTAAACTAACACAAACTATACTTGCCTCAAATAGAAATGACTGGAGGGGAAGAAGACTTCAAGACGGGGAGTTAGAGTTGTCCTCGAATTCCTACATTCGAGAGATAAACTCAGAGATTAGGTTTACCAGCCTTAGCTACGCTAGTGGAAATCTCTATTAGCATCCTAGTCCAATTTTAGTTGTTTAATTAACAAAACACAGAAAAGCACGATTATTAAGTACGTTGATTTAAAACGAGGGAAAACGATTATTTAACTTTTGAATTCGGGGAAAACTCGTCGTTGCCAGATTATTTATGAAACTCGGTATTTTCTATAAATATAAATATAAAACTAATTTTTCTTATTTTAGTGAGAAAACACGTGATTTTTAATTATTAACAAACTTGTCAATTTTTAGGTGAGAAAATAATAATTAATTTTATACAAAAAATACTTTTAATCATTTTAATCGTTAAATAATAAAAACACGAAAAACCAGAAAAGACAGAAAATCTAAGCTATTACAGTCACAGACCAGCCAGCTGGGCTTATGCCCATTACAATTTATTTACATAAATTGAAATAAGATAAACTGCCGTTAGTCCTAAACTGAAAATATTAAATAATGTAAACAGAAATAAATAATAAATAATGATAAATCATAAGTCTCAGATATGGTCCGATCCTCATTTTGGCTAATTGCCTCAACGTCCGGGCGGGGCCGGTATCGTTTGCACTTAGCCGGGTCCATTGACCGATACGGTCGTCACCCCAAAATCAAATATCGAATAAATTCCGAAAATCATTTTAAATTCATTTTGAAAATAATTCAGGATTTACAGAAAAATCGGACATCATCTCCTCTATTTTTTGGTCAACCCAAAAACTGGGAAAATGGTGCCGATAATTCCTGCAAGTTCCAAACCAGGGAAAAACCCACATTTTATATATATAAAATATCCACAGCCAATCCACAGCATAATCGGGACGACCCGAAATAATTTCGGAAGTCCGATTCCAAATCCACAAGTCACAGAACGTTCCCAGAAATTTCCAGAAACTAAAACATACCAAAAACCATTCCCGAAATACTCCGGGAATGCAAAATAATCCACGGGACCTTTCCGAAAGTCCCGGAAAATTCCGACGTCGCTAATACCGAATTCCCAAAGGGAACCGGGGACCATTTCATCATCGACAATAAATAATAAAATGGCGGGACAGGGGGTTATACCTCGGATTGCTCGGCTAGAGCTCTCAGATGATAAAATAGAAAAAAAGAACTCCAAATCAGCGACGAACTCCCAAAATCAGCGCTGGAACCAGCGGTGTTTGACGAAGAACGCCAAAAACCCAGAACTAGGGTACGGCGGAGAACAACAGGAAAGCTCACCAAAGGCAGCGAGCTCGGGGACGCCGAAGACAGGGGCTGTCGGCGGGACAGCGGCTAGGTCGGCCAGGAAGGGCCGACGGGGCACGGTCGGCAGAGATGGCGCCGAAGGGTACGCTGGTCGGGGCGGACCCGCGGGGGAGCGCTGGACGGGGGTGCTGGTCGGCGGTCGGCCAAGGGCAGCCGCGGTCGGGACTGGCGCGAGCTTGGTCGGCGGTGACAGGGCGCAAAGGGGGTGCTGTCACGCCCCAGAACCAGAATACTGGAGAGCGGGGGCAGACATAGCCAGCTACGTATAATGAAATGGGATCCACTCCACTATACGGTCACGGCTGTCTAGATATATGAGGGTTTATCTACAAGCCATCAGTCTCTTAGGGTCAATAACAAGCCTAGTGTCTCAATCACAAGCAAGTAAATAAAGTTACAAGATGTAAGATCACCAAATATACAATAGTAAGGCGTCCCAAACATTACATATCCAGCTGATCATGAAGCTAGTCGTTACAAAATATGAGGACTAGCAAGAGTTTAGTCATACATGATCAACCCTAGGTTGCCAATCATGTTGCAGCCCGTAAGCAGACAGTAAGTAAAAATATACACGAGCTAACACTTGCTCGGCGGCTAAACGCCTCAAAGAAATAATTTACAATAGAGTGGGAGAGCCAAAAATAACCCACTCGTTGCCAGGATTCCGTCTAGTGGTCACCATATGGCTGGAGATTCGGTAGATCCTCTGGAGCTGCTCTGGTATCTGGCCACACAAAACCAGCTGGGTCAGACCCCAGAAAGAGCAAGTGCCACAAAGGAGGCTTCACTTAGGAACTAAAACCAGCAATCAGCACAAGAGTAATAATATAAATAAAGACAACAATTAAGGAAAAACAGGGCAGGTGATATACGATGGGATAACCATGGGACTATTCAGATAACCAGGTTACAACCCGTAAACCAAACAAGGACCGGGGTTGTAACCTTTCGTCTGAACAGAACTTGGATTCTCCCACCATTTATCGGCAGGATAAATTAAAAAATCAGGACATGTAATAATCTTGTACAGAATCAAGACAAGAATAGACTGATAAACTTCATCCAACATTTCACGGCCAAGCAATAAGTACGGCTTGATACTTTAACTAACTAGGGTTATCACAAGCCTAATTACTAACAAGATGCAGCAAGATTATTCCACAGCCACACGCCCTGCAGACCATCCAGGCTATCCGAACGCAATTTGAGTTGAATTCAAGTGGGTACATCGTCCAGGAAACGCATGTACCCTTAGGTGACTTAGAGGGTGAAACACATGACAGTGTGCTGGAAATATGCCCTACTCGACGGCAGGCTACAGATCCCAAGTGGGGCGTCCAGATAATAGGATTGCCTGTAGCTGGAAAATCTCTTCATGACTACTGGATTATTCTAGTGATTAGCCTTAGTCGATTTCAGTGGGTTCCCCTGACCATGATACTCAGGGGTCCCCGTCCTAGACATGATGCAAGACAAGACGGGTTCATTTGTACAAGCACAATCGTCCACGGTGTCCAAGTTATTCAATCTTGTCAAGTCGTGTTAGCCGTCGCAACAGCATTCGAGATATACCGTGTCAGGTTCATCATGTCAAGAGTGCGCCACGGCGGGCCACTATCAAGAATTATCATGTCAAGTTATCATGTCGAATTTGTCAGGTCAAGTTATCATGTCAGGAGTGCACCACGGCGGGTCACCATCAAGTCATGTCATTATCAAGGAGGGAAGAAACTTGAGCAATTAAAATAATAATATAATATAAAATATATATTCTTGAAGCCAAGGAGAAACTCTACAACTTTCATGTTGGGAGTGGGAAGAAATTCTGACCACAATTTACGCAAATAAGACATTTAAATAATCAAAGTGGGACCCATGTGGTCCAAAAGTGGGAGAACAAATATGCGGTCAAAGAGAGTGGGAGGCCACCCATGCGGCCAATATAACAAAGAGGGCATGAAATCAAGTAAGACAAAAGATAGCGGGACCCGCAATAATTGCAAGCTCCCATTTCAGCAAGCAAGTCAACTAAAAGAAGCTATGTGGGACCCCCACAATAATTGCAATAAGAAAAGGTTCACGTGAGCTACCTAATTAAGGGTTCACATGGCCAAAATATTAGATAGTGGGAGAAGGGAAGCCTATGCGGCTCACCTTAGAATTCATACAAAAATACAACATGCAAATAATAATAATATTTAATGGCCAAAGGCTATGCGGCTCTGCATTAAGCAATTATTAATGATGTAAATATCCATGCGGCTCACCCTCACATCGCTTGCATGGAAGTACAAACAAATAAATAAATAATGGCCATGCGGTTGATGCCAAGGAAGGACATTTAAAGCATTAAATACAATTCTTTAAGCCTTAATTGCATAAAGCTTTAAGTAATAAAGTAGGATCTTAAATGCAAATAAAGCATTAAATGAATAAGTAGGGTCTTAAATGTAAATAGAGCATTAAATGATCAGAGCCTCTGCGGCTAGCTTTTCTTGAAAGGTGTATTAAGTAATTATTATAACTATAGGGCTTAAGGTGCATAAAAGCACTCAATATAATACTTAAGTTCTTAAACGCATAAAGTGATGCATTTAATGCATGGATCCAAGTCCCTGCGGCTCCAAGGGCATTATTTAATGCTTAAAAAAATGGATATGGAAAGACATGTACTAGTTAATGCTAATAATTGCATTCAGTAGCCTATGCGGCTCCAAGGCATTATACCTTGTTAATGCATGAACAATGCATTAATAATACGTAAATGCATTCTTGGAAGGCATGCGGATCATGAATAATGCATTGAATGCCACATGGGTGTCTTCATGCGGCTGATAGTTGGAGTGGCCTATGCGGCTCACTGAATATATATTAGGAAAAATACATGCAAAATGCTTTCAAGGAAAAGAATGCATTAAATGCTCTTTTCAAGCCTATGCGGCTAGCTTCTTGCATGCATTTATTACTTCACTTCATGCGGCTAAGGCTTCCTCAAGTGGCCCAAAATTTTAGGGCCAGCAAGTACATGCGGATCCAACCATTAATAAATTCATGCGGCTCATCACTACATTATGTGCACACTATTGCAAGCTGTACGTGGCAAATAATTATTAGGCCTTGCCCAAATTACTGTGCTTGCTATTAAGTGCCATCATGCCAGAAAATAATTAATGCTGCCATGCCCATGCGGCTAGGCAAAACTCCTGCGGCCAAAATAAATGCAAGCCAGCAACATTTTGTTGCCAACTGAGAAGAAGTTCATGAAAAGTACCATGGCTTCTCCACACCACCCAATTTCCCACAGGAGTCCAAATTTGGACTTCCATAGGTCAAAATGGGATAGAACGAAATTCTCTACAACATGGAACCATCAACTAGCAAAAATATGCAAGTGTGATGGATCAAAAGTCCTGGGAACCAAAAATACCACAAAGCTAGATCTACAAAAATTTAACCATGGAAATGAAAAATGACAAGTACTAAAGTGGGTTAGAAACACATGAGGAAGACAATGGAACAATAAAAATAGGATTCCTCCATGAAGCAAGATGCACTTGCCTAAGCTCTAAACTCTCTTCTGGTAGGTGAAGAGTAAAGATGGAGAAGAAGAAATGAGTAATAAGTAATAATGGAAGAGAGGGAGTGGGATAGATATTTATGGTGGGAGTGGTGGTAGGTGGGAGTGGTTCTCCACATAAAACCCAACCAAGCCAAACCCACTAAACCGAACCAAACCAAGCCAATGCAATGCCATGATGAACCATGCTAATAAAAAAAAATATATCCAAGGCTAACTAATTATGAAAAACCAAAAATACGAGCCCGAAATACGTACACGTATTCCCAATACGTAATGCGAACCACGGACATTACAAGCTGGACTTCGGGAAGAGGGTTTGGTGGGAAAAGAGTGGCGTTATCTTCCAGAGAGGAGTTTGAGTGGTTGGGGTTTGGGGAAAACTTCTGTGTGGGAGAGAGTGAAGAGAGTAGAGAGAGTTAGTTTGGTGGGATGGAGAGTTTTGCTCTTCTGAGTAGGTGAAGAGAGGAGAATGGGGAGTGGGAAAATAAAAAGGAGAGTTTGTAGTGAACGTTGGAGAGGTGGGGTGGCGTGTGTGGACAGGAGAGCTGTCAGGGAGAAAGAATAGGAAGGCTTACCAATTCGTGAGGGAGTGGGGTTGGCCAATTCAGATGCTGGTCCTACGGGACCAGCCACAATATTATTTTATTTTCTTTTTAATAATACTTAACCAAGTCCAAAGAAATCAGAATTAAGAAATAGGAAAGAATTGGGCTCAGGCCTGGGTCTGGGTTCGGACTCGGGTCTGGGTCTGGGTCCGAAAATCAAAAGTCCATGTTGTAAGTTATTTTCGAAATCATTTTCACCCAAAAATATTTAATAATAATAATATTAATAATAATAATAATAATTTTAGAAATATTAATGATAACACTTTTTATTAATAAATTCAAACATGGGTTTCACAGTAGGTAAACCCATTAAGGCAGATGATGCGACCAACAGTAGATCAATGATGGGGTATGCTAGAATTTTTGTTGAGATGGAGGCTAGAAAAGAACTACCAACGCGTCTAGAATATGAAGTACCATCGGGTCAGGTCTATATGCAGGAAGTTGAATATGAGTGGGTTCCTCCTATGTGCCAATTACATTGTAAGTTATTGGAGTGGGTGGGGTTCCCAACCTATGTACAGAAGACCCCGGAGTGTGACGAGCGCCGTCTGTGTGTTAGAGAAGCTCGGGGAGGTGATGAGGCTAGTCGAAGGAGACGAAGAAGCTCGGGAAGCTACATATAGCCATTCTGGAACAGGGGGGCAGAGTTTGAGCCATTCTGGAACGGGGGGGCAGAGTTCGGCCGAACTCTGCCCCAGGACAGAGTTCGGGCCGAACTCTGCCCCAGGACAGAGTTCTGACCGAACTCTATTCCCCTGGTTCCAGAACTATTCTGGAGTCAGAACACAGAGTTCTGGCCAAACTCTGTGTCGTCGGGGTTGAAGCATTTTTCAGGGTAAGTTTTTACCGTTGGATCATATCAGATGGTCCAGATTTTGCTGCGGGTTAGGGGAGTTAATATTAGGTTATTCCTAACCCTAATCATTATAGAACACACAAGAAAAGAGAGAGGAATGATGCAAGAGTGCCATTACAACTTTGGAAGAGAAGACGGAGGATTGAAGGTCTTTTTCGAAGGAGAATCGAATTCAGGTAATCTCTACTCGTCGTTCTTGTTCTTTGTAGCCTTGTAATCATTGTTCTTGCTTCCAAGTGTTCTGGGGATCCGATTTAGATTGGGAGAAGTTTGTAGAGGGTGTAATTCTTCTATTTCATTAGTGGAGACTTCTCAGGGTTGGACTCCGATCGTCCCGTGATTTTTCCCGCAAGGGTTTTCCACATCAAAAATTCTCTGTGTCTGCGTGGTTGTTTTGGTATTTTTTTGGTTTGTGCGTTATTTTCTCGGTTCTCTTGCAGGTACTCTCTAGTTTGGGGAAAGTTTTTCGCGTTTCTTTTCCAACAAAGTGGTATCAGAGCCAAGTTCTGGAATTCAGAAGGGTGTCAGGAGTTGACAGAAAACTAGAGAGGAGAGATGGACGCAAAGCCGGTGCGCATGGTGAATCTGAACGGTGCCAACTATCACTATTGGCGGAGCAAGATGAAAGATTTGCTGTTTGTCAAGAAGCTGCATCTGCCCGTATTTGCATCCGAGAAGCCCAGTGATAAATCCAAGGAGGACTGGAAATTCGAGCATATATAGGTGTGCAGATATATCAGGCAGTTCGTTGACGAGAACGTGTACAACCACGTTGCCAATATTGAGCATGCGAAGACGTTATGGGATAAGCTGAAATCTTTGTACGCGAAGAAGACCGAGGTAAACAAGTTGTTCCTGATCCAGACGATAATGGGTCTGCGGTACAAAGATGGGGCGTCTATTACGGATCACTTGAGTGATTTCCAGGACGTGGTTGACCAGCTGTCTTCGATGGGAGTCAAGTTCGACGACGAGGTTCATGGACTATGGCTGCTGTGTACATTGCCAGACTCGTGGAAGACCGTACGAGTATCTATGATCGCTTCTGCTCCAGATGGCATGGTCAGTCTGGAGTTTGCCAAGAGCGGGGTGCTGAATGAAGAGATACGAAGACGTTCTCAGGGCACTTCATCCACATCCTACTACTCAGAGGCATTGGTTTCAGAGAGCCGCAAAAGGGGCAAAAGCAGGATTCCAAGTGGTGGCAGAGATAAGAGCAGGGGGAAGTCCAAGGGTCGGTACGAGAACTCGGAGTGTTACTACTGTGGCAAGAAGGGCCACATCAAGCGAAATTGTTTTGCTTGGAAGAGAGAGAAGAAGGGCGACAAGGGGAAGCAAGATGAGAACACTACAACGGCGGCCTCGATAAATGGAGGCAATATGATCGTCGTAGGTGATGAGGTCATTACAAACCTCGCCTGCGATGACAATTCTTGGCTGGTGGACTCAGGGGCTTCAGCGCATGTATCTCACAACAGGACACTATTTGTCACTTACACAACAGACGTCTGTGGAGTGTTGAAGATGGGCAATGGAGATGTGTCAAAGGTGGTTGCCATTGAAGATGTGCATTTGAGAACAAAAACGGGTACAGTTCTTGTTCTCAAAGATGTTCGTCATGTCCCTGATATCCGTTTCAACCTGGTGTCGGTTGGAAGGTTGGATGACGAGAGATTCTTCAGTCTCTTTGGGAATTGTCAGTGGAAGCTTTCTAGAGGTTCGATGGTGATTGCCAGAGAAGCAAGAAGTCCGATCTCTACAATATGGAGGAGAGCGCACAGGGGACACAGGAGGTGAACGCAGTCAGTGATGTGTCTACCGAGTTGTGGCACAGGCGGCTCGGCCATATCAGCGAGAAGGGGATGAGCTACTTGGTGAACAGGAAGGTGATTCCAGGGATCAAGTCTACAATGTTGGAGAAGTGCACGCACTGCTTAGCTGGGAAGCAAAATAGGGTATTTTTCCGAAGTCACCCAAGTTCAAGGAAGCCGGCGTTGCTCGAGTTGATTCACTCGGATGTCTGCGGTCCTATGAAGGCAAAATCTATTGATGGTGCTTCTTACTTTATAACTTTTATTGATGACTGTTCCAGGAAGGTTTGGGTCTATGTCTTAAAGACCAAGGATCAGGTGCTGCCTACTTTCAAAGAGTTTCAGGCCTCTGTTGAAAGAGAGACATGCAAGAAGTTATTGTGTGTTCGGTCCGACAACGGCGGCGAATACATCGGTCCCTTTGATGCTTATTGCAGAGAACAGGGGATACGACACCAGAAGACTCTGCCCAAGACACCTCAGCTCAATGGTGTAGCGGAGCGCATGAATAGGACACTGATGGAGAGGGTGCGGTGTTTGCTGTCAGAAGCAAATTTGCCGGACAGTTATTGGGGTGAGGCTCTTCTCACAGCTGCTTATTTTATTAATTTATCTCCTAGTGCTCCTTTACAGGGTGATGTGCTTGACAAAGTATGGTACGGCAAAGAGCCTTCATACAATCACCTACGAGTATTTGTCTTTAAGGCCTTCGTGCATGTACCGAAGGACGAGAGGACCAAACTTGAGCCGAAGATGAGGCGATACGTCTTTGTCGGCTACGGTCGGAATGATTTTGGCTATAGACTCTACGATCCAGTGGAAAGAAAGCTCTACAGAAGTAGGGACGTGGTATTCGTCGAGGATCAGACCATGACCAACACTCAGGATTCCGAGACGCCTTCTGAGGCTGAGGAATTGCCTGAGTTAGAGTCATTTCGCTTCGAGCAGTTTCTAGAGGACATCACAGAGGATCCAATTATGGGGGAGCCAGTACATGGAGTTGCTCCCAACCTTGATCATCTGCCTGTTGATCATGGTCAGGGTGTCCCTCAGGAGGATGAGCATGCCGGGGAGGCAGTTCCTGAAGGGGAGGAGGCTGTTGGTATACAGCCAGCACCAGTGGCTCCACTGAGAAGGAGCGACAGAGATCGTCGACCATCTACGAGATACTTATCGGGTGAGTATATGCTACTAACTGACGGGGGAGAGCCCGAAAGTTTTGCAGAGGCTATGAAAGACGAACGCAGGAAAGAGTGGATGGAGGCTATGCATGAGGAGATGAGTTCCTTGCATAGTAATTCCACTTATGAGCTGGTGTGGTTGCCAAAGGGCAAGAATGCTTTGAAGAATCGATGGGTGTTTAGAGTGAAGCAGACGGATGATGCTACTCGCCCTCGATACAAAGCGAGGCTGGTAGTTAAAGGCTACGGTCAGCGGAAAGGCGTGGATTATGATGAGATCTTTTCGCCTGTCGTCAAGCATTCGTTTATTCGGGTGGTGCTAGCATTGGTAGCCAGTCTCGACTTGGAGGTCGAAGAGATGGACGTGAAGACGGTATTCCTCCACGGAGATCTTGAGGAGGAGTTATACATAGAGCAGCCAGAGGAATTCTGTGAGAAGGGCAAGTCACATTTGGTCTGCCGGTTGAGGAAGAGCTTGTATGGTCTGAAGCAGGCTCCGAGGCAGTGGTACATGAAGTTTGAGTCATTTATGGGGGAGCATGGTTATGCACGGACGACATCGGATCACTGTGTATTCGTGAAGTATTTTGTCGATGATGATTTCATTATTTTATTGCTCTATGTAGATGATATGCTATTAGTGGGTCGGAATGCCACTAGGATAGCGGAGTTGAAGCGCCAACTGGGCACGGCCTTCTCTATGAAGGATTTGGGCGTAGCGAAGACTATTCTTGGGATGGAGATCAGCCGAGAGAGAGAGAGAGAGTCCAAGCTGCTACATTTGTCCCAAAAGAATTACATTCACCGGGTACTTTAACGTTTCGGTATGGACGGGTCGAAGAAAGTGAGTTGCCCCCTTGCGGCCCACTTTAAGTTCACTGAGGAGCAGTGTCCATCTACCGAGGACGAAAAAGAAGATATGGAGCGAATTCCATATGCTTCAGCTATGGGGAGCCTTATGTATGCTATGGTGTGTACGAGGCCAGACATCGCTCATGCAGTTGGCACAATTAGCAGGTATTTTTTAAATCCTGGAAGGGTACATTAGAGTGCGGTCAAGTGGATTCTACGATACCTTCAGGGCACTGCCGATTGAAGACTTTCATTTGGTGGTGACGAGCCGAAGCTGGTTTGGGTATACCAACGCTGATATGACTGGAGATGTAGACACAAGACAATCGATTTTGGGCTATGTGATGATGTTTGCCGGAGGAGCGGTATCATGACAGTCGCGATTGCAGAAGTGTGTTGCCTTGTCGACGACGGAGGCGGAATACATTACGGCGACGGAGGCTTGCAAGGAGCTGCTGTGGATGAAGAAGCTGCTGCAGAAAATAGGGCTGAAGCAAGAGCAGTATACTTTGCTTTGCGACAGTCAGAGTGCTATTCACCTCGTAAAGAACCAGACATTTCATAGTCGGTCCAAGCACGTCGAGACTCGGTATCATTGGATACGGGATGTGGTTGAGAAGAATGACGTGGTGCTTGAGAAGGTTCATACTGATGACAATGGAGCGGACATGCTCACGAAGGTTCTACCGAGGAGAAAGTTTGAGTACTGCAGGCAGATCGTCGGGATGACGACCTCCTCCACATAGTTGTGAAGGGGGAGATTTATTGGAGTGGGTGGGGTTCCCAACCTATGTGGAGAAGACCCCGGAGTACGACGAGCGCCGTCTGTGTGTCAGAGAAGCTCGTGGAGGTGACGAGGCCAGTTGGAGGAGACGAAGAAGCTCGAGAAGCTACATGGAGCCATTCTGGAACAGGGGAGCAGAGTTTGGGCCAAACTCTGCCCTAGGACAGAGTTCTGGCTGAACTCTGCCCCAGGACAGAGTTCTGGTCGAACTTTGTCCCCCTGGTTCCAGAACTATTCTGGAGTCAGAACACAGAGTTCTGGCCGAACTCTGTGTCGTCGGGGCTGAAGCATTTTTCAGGGTAAGTTTTCACCGTTGGATCATATCTGATGGTCCAGATTTTACTGCAGATTAGGGGAGTTAATATTAGGTTATTCCTAACCCTAATCATTATAGAACACACAAGAAAAGAGAGAGGAAGGAGGCAATAGTGCCATTACAACTTTGGGAGAGAAGACGGAGGATTGAAGGTCTTTTTCGGAGGAGAATCGGATTCGGGTAATCTCTACTCGTCGTTCTTATTCTTCGTAGCCTTGTAATCATTGTTCTTGCTTCCAAGTGTTGTGGGAATCCGATTTGGATTGGGAGAAATTTGTAGAGGGTGTAATTCTTCTATTTCATTAGTGGAGGCTTCTCAGGGTTGGACTCCGATCGTCCCGTGGTTTTTTCTGCAAGGGTTTTCCACGTCAAAAATTCTCTGTGTCTGCGTGGTTGTTTTGGTGTTTTTTGGTTTGTGCGTTGTTTGCTCGGTTCTCTCGCAGGTACTCTCTAGTTTGGGAAAAGGTTTCCGCGTTTCTTTTCCAACATAAGTGTTTTGTCCATCCTCTGAAGGAGTGCAAACTAGGCGGAATGCACAGGCAACCGAGTATGCAGCCATGAGAGGGGATTGGTTAGGGTAATGGAAAGGGAGAGGGGCCACAAGTAGTATCAACGACGAACAAACCTATAAGCACGAGCGGACTACAACAATCTGGCACTAGTGAAGGCATGGAGGTTGAATCACATAATGAAGCTGGTAGTAACCATAGGACGGACAAGACGAATAATGCAGTGGCGAGCATATTCACAAGTGCTACAGAGCAGGTGGAGTTTAGTAAAGATGCGACAACGACAGGACAAATCATCACTTTCCATGCGGGAGGGAGCTCGAACTCAAGGAAGAAGACGCTCTCAAGAGAAACACATCACAACAAAGGCAAAATGAGACCCAACATATATGATTGTCGGGTGAAGGAATCCAAAGGGAGCGGTACTCATGGTGGGGATGGAAGTACAAGCAGAAAATGACATGTGGGATCTACTGATGAGGACTCTAGCCGTCCAGTCTTTTCGCAGCAAATGGGGACCGTGGAAGTCTGCCTAAATAATCCTAGATGGACCGAGAAGTTCCAACTCGAACCATCTCAAGAACATAGTGAAGCTGTTGATACCGAGGTGATTGATGAAGACGAACATGTCCCGCTCCCAGAGTAGAACGTATGCGGGTGTGTGTTCGTTGGGTTGTTGGAAAGAAATCAACCAAATGATTAGAAAAAGGACAACACTCCATTTGTGCGTTGCTCGAGACAAAAATCAAGACGGAAAGGATGCTTTTACGTAGGACATTGCCTCATTGGAAGCAAATTCATAACCTGCAGCTTTGCCACATGGCGTGCATATGGATATAATAGGATAGTCGAAGCTGGGATGGCACAACTGTTCTCTCTACAGAACAACTGATTGTCGTTCATCTCAAGAATAAAGGGGGGTTCCAATTCCTGTTTGGTGCCGTGTACGGGCACAACGATCGAAAGAAGCGGCTGGAGTTGTAGCAATCTCTGATCCATACAGCCAATCTGGCCAAGGACCAATACAAACTCCCTCTTCTGGTAATGGGTGATTTTAACGCTCTCCTATATCGACATGAAAAGTTGGGGGCATCCAGTTCCAGATCCTATCATACAGGAGTTCAGATCGTGCCTTCTTCAATCGGGACTGCAGTATCTCGAAAGAAGAGGATATATTTGGATGTGGAACAACAAAGCAGTACAAAAATGTGTGGTGTGTCAGTTGGATATAGCATTAGGGAACAATGATTGGTTTAATATATTCCTCGATATTGCGGTCGAGGGTCTAGCTGTGAGAACCAGTGACCATTCCCCCAGTGCATTCGGCCCTCTGCACCTGAACATCACCGTGCTAGACCATTCAGATACAATAACAAATGGCATCTAAGTGAAGGATACGGGGATGCGGTGAGAAGCGGCATGGGCGGTGACATACAAGGGAATATCCATTTCGCCTTGTACACCGATTGAAGCGCGTAAAAGAGGCGCTTACAACAGCGCCTACAAGAGGACCTTAATAACGTGCAACTGACCGGAGGGGAGCAAGTACTGATCAAGGAAGTATCCCGGCTACGCATGCAAGAAGAAATTGAGTTGGCTCAACGTGCAAAATGCTCTTGGTTACATAAGGGTGACAAGTGCACAAAATTCTTCTTCGACGTGGTACGCATACATCAGGGACCATATTGGCAAGCTGATTCGGCTAGACGGAAAGGAAGCAACGACCATGAGCGAGCTTCAAGCGGAAGCCATCAGGGACTACACAGAGTTATTTAATCAGTCTGATTATATGACTAACTTTCCAGATATAATATGCAAACGACTTGTCACCCCCTATGGCAATCGTATTCTGCATGCTACGGTGGAGATGGGAGAACTAGAGGCTATCATCAAAGATGCTGGCCCCAACAAAGCTCCGGGACCAGATAGCTTTGGAAGCAAGTTCTACAAGCTACATTGGGAGGACATAAAGTTTCAAGTATTAGAGTTGGTCTGAGACTTCTTCACACATGGGCGACTGTTGCGGGAACTCAATCATACATACCTCATGCTGATACCCAAGAAAGAAGGTGCTACCTCACTATCAGACTACTGGCCAATTGCGTGTTGCAATTGTCTCTATAAAATTATCACGCATCTCATGTGTCGGCGTATTGAAGGAATCATGAAGGGCCTGATATCCCCCTATCAGGCCGCTTTTATTAAGGGACGAGCCATCTCAGACAATAATCTACTGCACACGAATTGGTACGTGACTTCAACAAGGCAGGAGGACAACGTGCGTGCATCAAGCTAGATTTACGAAAATCCTACGACACATTTAATCGGGAGTTCGTCTGTCATATTATATATTATGACCGCTCTCGGTTTTGATCAGAAATGGGTCACTATGGTCCGAGAGTGTATCAACACTCCTACTTTCTCTGTGTTACTTAAAGGTACACCGTATGGATTCATAAAGAGTAATAGAGGCCTTCGACAAGGCGATCCGCTATCACCATATTTGTTTACACTAGTGATGTAATACTTCTCCTGTCTGATGGAGGAGAGGGTCATTTATCGGAGAATCACCGCTTTGCAGAAGTCTATTCTGTCGCACGTCTTGCATCGTATTTACGCGGACGATCTATTGGTATTTATCAATCCTACTACAAAGGGTCTGAGGGCGCTGGACACAATCATGACTACTATCAGTTTGCATACTGGCCTGAAACTGAATAGGGATAAGAGCAATGTGTACTTCAACCGACATTGTCCCGACAAAGAGGAGAAAGCGCAGGTTATAGGGGTGGAACGCGACAAAATTCCAGTCAAGTACTAAGGCATTCCTCTCTCGATCAATTATTCCAGAGACATGGAATGCCAGAGTTTACTTGAGTACGTACAGAGACGCACAGAGGGGTGGAATGCACAAAGCTTATCCTTCGGTGGGCGGATCGAAACGGTACATTCGGTAATCAATGTAATTGCCATATACTGGCTCCAGTCTATCATGCTACCACGGACTACTATCAAAAAGCTGGAAATGGTATGTGCCGACTTCGTCTGGAGGGTGGCCTGAACTCAATCGGATGGGATGTGCTATGCAAGCCAAGCCAAAGGAGGAAAGAGGAGTGGGAGTCTACTCCCAGTCCTCGCTATGAGACGTGGCCACCATGCGTCTTGCATGGAAGTTTATATCTATGGACTCCCTATGGGCGAGATGGATGAGGGCTAAATATGAGAAGCATCAAAATTATTGGATCCTACCATCCAATAATAACATGGCAGTAACTTTTAAGACTATTAAGCAGCGTGACAATATCAAGCAACATGTTCTATGCATAATGCGCGATGGCCAGCGTACGAGCTTGAGATACGATCCATGGATCGGTCACCACAGCTTGGAGGAACTAGCAGGCGACCATGCACTGGGGAGGCCACGAGCAGCTGACCGGGTCAGCCGCATCCTTATAGATGGACAATGGCGACCGAAAACTCATGCCGGGGTGCACTATGCTTCCACCGAGATCAAGCAAGTGCAGGTGGACCTTGTACAGACGGAGGACAATTGGGTGTGGAAAGGGACGTCATCGGGGACTTTCGAACATGGCCAAGTATATGACGCCATCCGGACGAAATATCCCAAACTGGACATGTTTGAGTTCATCTGGGAAAAGGAGTCTGCAAGAAAATTTCAATTTTGCTTGTATAAACTGATGTTGAGGAGACTTCCAACGCTTGACCGACTGTACGATTTGGCATCATTACCGGGGGTCAGGGATGCGTATTATGCCGCTGGCATGAAGAGATAATGGCTCACTTGTTCTTCCAATGCCCTGCTACATGGAATCTATGGCAGCAACAAATGCAGAAGTTACAGCTACAGGCTGGCGGCAGTCAATAGATCATTGAAATAATAGAGGATATCGGCAACCAAAGAAGGAGGGGGCCGCTTTGGTTCTCAGAAGTTTGTATTAGACTGGCTGCAACAGTATGACATGTGTGGAAAAAATGTAACAATTGTATCTTCGAAGGCATCACGACTCCACAGATTGAAATTTGTCACGCCCTAGAACCAGAATACTGGAGAGCGAGGGACAGACACAGCCAGCTACGTACCTTGAAGTGCAACCTACCACACGATATGATCACGGCTCTCTAGATGCATGGGGGGTTTAACTACAATCCATCAGTCTCTTAAGGTCAAGAACAAGCCTAGTGTCTCAATCTCAAGCAAGCAAATAAATGTTACAAGATATTAGATCATTAGATATACAAAGTAAGGCGTCCCAAATATTATATATTCAGATGATCATGAAGCTAGTCATACAAAATACGAAGACTAGTAAGAGTTAAAATCATACATGATCAACCATAGGATTTGTTAATCATGCTACAGCCCTTAGGCAGACAGAATATTGGTTTCAACGCGAGCTAACACTTGCTCGACGGCTAAACGTCTCAAAAAAATAATTTACAATAGAGTAGGAGAGCAAATAAGAACCCACTCGTTGCCGGGATTATGTCTGGTGTTCACCATCTGGCTGGAAGACAGGTAGATCCTCGGATGCTACTCCAAAATCTAGCCATACAAAATCAGCTAGGTCAGAACCCAGAAGAGCGAGTGCCACAAGGGAGGCTTTATTAAGGAACTAAAACCAGCAGGTTGATAAACAGAAGATATAAATAGTGAACATGATAAAGTAACAAGAAGACAGGGTTAGAATAAAATAATAGCTTGCACTATGAAAACAAGAGGCAGAATATAATTCCTATGTTAACCACAAGGCAAGCATTTAGGCACGGCCAATCAAGTCTTACGACTTGCTATCATTAGCTAAACTAGGGTTATCACAGGCCTAGTTACTAATGAGATGCATTTGAGATGCTCCCGAGTCACAAGCCCTGCAGCTATCCAGGTTATCCAGGCGAGGTTGCTTAGAGTTATCAAGAGTTTAGAGAATCATTAGGTGACTTTGAGTGCAACACATGGCAGTGTGCTTTAGTACTTACGATTTTAAGAAGTGCCCCACATAACAGTGGGTTGGAAATGTGCCCTACTCATCGGCAGGCTACAAGTCCACTTAGGTGTGGCCAGGATAACGAGATCGCCTGTAACTGGAAAACCTCTCTATATGAAATACTTGATCAATCTAGTCATTAACCTAGTCAGATTTATTATAAATTCCTGACCGTGGTAACCAGGAATCCATATCCTAGACATGATGCAGGACGGGATAGGTAGCTTGTACAATCACAATCAGGAAAATCAACCACGGTGTCTAGAAAAGTGTTACCTAGCAAGTCAGGGTAGCTGTCGCAACAGCCTTTCAAGATTATCATGTCATGTCAGGTTACTTGTTATTTGTAAGATTACTTGTCAGGAGTGCGTCTCGACGGGCCACTATTAAGATTATCATGTCGTGTTCATGTCGAGTCGTATTCATGTCATGATCAATACTGGCAAGTCATGTTATGCTCAACAAGTTATCGAGCCGGGTCATCACAAGATAGGTCAAGTACAAGTTACATGCAAGATCACAGGTATATACAACAAGAACTAGGAGAACATGTATGGGGGGGCAAGGGGTATCATGGCAACAAGTGGCGTTGGTCAAGTAGCACCAGAATAATGACAGGTGGCGCCTGAGCGGGGTTACGCCAGGCTGGGGTACGCCAGGCACTGTGGTGCACCGGGTCAGGTTACGCCAGGCACTGGGTGCACCGGATCAGGTTGCGCCAGGACAAAGGGCACCTGGGCTAGGTTGCGCCAGGCTCTGTTCTTCTTCTCCAAACAGCAAAGAAGAACCCATGGAACCCAAAAACTTCAAAATACCATAACTTGCTCAAAACAAGTCCGAATTGAGACTTCCAAGGGTCTAAACTGCATAGAACAAGATTTCCTACAGCCTGGGACAACTAATTTTTAGGAAATACCAAACTTTAATAGATCAAAACCAAAAAAAAGGAAATATCAAAACTTAGATCAACAAAAATCCATCCATCAAAATCGAAAATGCCAAGTTCTAAAGTGGCTTAGAATCAAGTGGAGAAGAGAATGGAAAAATAAAATGAGAGATCCATCATAAAGCAAGATTGCACTTGCCTAGGGTTTCTTTGGTGGGTGGGAGGAGTAATGGAGAAGAAGGAGTAAATAAAAGAGTTGTAGATGAGAGAGAGAGAGGAGTTGGTTTTTATACAAACCCTCCTCATCTTAAACCAAGACAAACCAAGCCAAGCCAAGAATTAACCAAGTAATCCAAGATGAACCAAAATAAACCAAGATGATCCAAGATAAACCAAGACCAAGTCAAAAGTGCCAAGACCAAGCCAAGTCATGTTGAACCAAATCAAGTCAAGATTAAACCAAGGCTAATCTAAGCAAGAAAAGTCAAAACACGGACCACCTGACAATTGTCAGAAATTCGTATACGTATCCTGAAAAATACGTATAACGGAAAACGAGAGTGACAGAATTCTATACAACATTGAGCAGGATGTTCGGGTCCTTTTATTGAGGCAAGCATAGTCATGCTTGCCTGCTTTGTATCTTTTGTACCTTAAACCTTCTTATTGTCAATGGAATTACCTTTTTCCAAAAAATTTGCTTCTTTATTTTATTTCTTTTTGAATATGTGAGATATGCGATCCGAGCGGTCATGAGATGGATTCTTAGTGAGTGCTTTCCACATAATTACTATTATATATATATATATATATATATATATATATATATATATATATGTGTGTGTGTGTGTGTGTGTGTGTGTGTGTGTGTGTGTGTGTGTGTGTGTGTGTCCACTCCGTTCGGCTCCGTAGCACTTCCACCCAGTCGTCCCGTGCCAGGGGAGGCTCAAACTCGTGAGCTCCCACGAGTGAACCCTCCTCCCTGCCACTAGGCTATTATATATATATATAGAGAGAGAGAGAGGGAGAGAGAGAGAGAGGGCCAGTCCTGGGGTAAGCCAGACAAGCCATCGGGCTTGGACAACCCTTCTGGTTAGGGCAACGTTCCAGACCCCTATGTCCCCACTTCTCCGTCAATAGATCTTTCGCGGTCCACCCCAACTCCTCTTTGTAAAATCAACTAGCAATCCACTAGGGCTATGTTTTAATTTTCTACTTGGATGATCTCGAGTGGCTCAATGAGAGGAAATCGGAATTCGAACTCCACGCTATTAGCAGAACTGGAGACTTCGACGTCGATGCCAACCTCGCTCGTCAGTATTTTTTTGATATCTTCTTTTAAAGTCAAGGACAAAGGCAACCAAATTTAGCTCCAGTTAGGACAACCCATTCCCTTTGGTCGTCCTTGTATACATCCAATGAACCCCTAGCCTAGTGGTTGTGGTGAGACATACGGCCCGAGTGGTCAGGAGAGCAATTCTCAGTGGGGCGTTCGCCACAATTACCTGTTCATATATATATTATATATATATATATATATATATATATATATATATATATATATATAATATATATATATATATAATAAATAATACACGTTAGTGGATTACCTCCTCCTACAAGAATTAACATGGCCTGAATTCATGAATATTAAATTTTAAAAATTAGTTGTTAGTGCTCCCTCGTGGGATCGAATTTGTAGTGCCCTGTCCCGCTCAGTCAATCGGAGGAATTGGAATGCCGACGGCGTTCAGACTTAGCCTTGCAACGGCGACTCGAAGACATCACTCGGTCGAGGCGACTTCTCGCTCAGGTGGGGTAGTTTTGGTAAACTTGCCTCATCTTAGCCTTCACATAATAAATCGCATATTTTCAACTTGCACAAGTAGGCTTGATAATAAAAGAGACGAATCCACATAGCTAAAAAAAATAATCCCGACTGGTCGAATCGAGTTAGAATATGGAAAGGTCCAACGGTCGGCTTAGAGTTGGTGCACGGCGTGCTTTGAAAATAACACTCGATCCTTCGTCACGTGGCTTGGGAGAAGAAAAGTTGGTTGTGTAGGCGAAGTTATGATCGTAGCCTAAGTCATTGTCACTTCTCGTTCCCAGAATACGTATTTTAATACATGTACTGCTTTAATATATTTATCATATATTATTCTGTATTTAAATCCCTTTAATTTCATGTTAATTAATTTTTGCAATTATATTTTCAGTATTTTACTTTCCGCTTTTATACTCTGCTTTAGCTTTGCTTTGGATTCGGCTTGGATTGGTTCAATTATGTTGGTTCATCATGAACCGAAACAAACCCCCACCTACCACCACTCCTTCATTTAAAGCCCCATTCCCTTTCTCTCTCTTCATTTCTTCACCATTACTCTTTTTTTCCTCATAAACTCTTCCCCACCTACCAGCCGCCTAGGCAAGTTCCAACTTGCTTCTTGATGGATCTCTATTTTTGTTGTTCCATTGTCTTCCTCTTAAGATTCTTAGATACTTTAGTACTTATCATTTTCAAATTCCAAGACTCATTTCATGTAGATCTAAGTTCAATGTATTTTCGGATTTCTTGGGTTTTGATCTAGTAACTTGTTATTTTCAAGTTTTGATGGTTCCATGTTGTAGAGAATTTCGTTCTAGCCTATTTTGACCTATGGAAGTCCAATTTTAGGCTTGGAATGAAGGATTTAGGGAGCTTGGAAGTAATGGCTTCCTATGGTTCTTCTTCTCGGAAGCATGGAGAAGAAGAACAGTACTTGACCGCATGAGTTTTCATGCGGCAAGTCATTCTTGAGCTGCACGAAGTGTCTGGCCGCATGGAGATTTCGACCGCATGGCAATTATCTCGGCCGCATAAGTTTTCGCAGCCGCATATACTCCTGTCCATCGCAGCCGCATGAGTTTTCTTTGGACCGCAGCCGCATGAGTTTCCATTGGCCACAGCCGCATGTACTCCTGTCCATCGCAGCCGCATGAGTTTTCTTTGGGCCGCAGCCGCATGAGTTACCATTGGCCACAGCCGCATGTACTCCTGTCCATCGCAGCTGCATGAGAATTGGATCGCATAAGAGATTTTTAGCCGCATGGACTAAATCCCTTCTCCGTCGCATAAGGCATAAACACCTTCAGCCGCATACGGGCCCTTCATATCCAAGTCGCATAGACACTACTTTTTCTTTAGCCGCATAGACTTCATTTCTTTCTCAGCCGCATGAGACTGCACCCTCTTGACCGCATGCCAGTGAGCCGCATAAGGCTATAACTTTTCGGTCGTATGGCATTGAGCCGCATGGAATTCCAATTACCTGGCCGCATGAACTTTAGTCCCTAATGCCTTTTGGCTGATTCTTGTCCCTGAATTGACATTGATTGACATTAAGTGATATTGATTGACATGGATTGGTATAAATTAACATTAAATTGTTATCTTAGCATTAATTAGCATTAATGGTTATCTTGATTAATAATTGATCATGCGTTCCAAGTTGGAACTAAGAGACTAGCTAGTCGTCTTATTGAATTGAATGAATGAGGCACGTTCATATTAATTATGAACTATTGAAATCGACTGGCTAATCCCGAATAATGGCATACAGGCAAATGTAGGCTTCAATTTATTTATTTATTTATCGTACAAAAACAGCATGTGTACTTTATGGTCAAGGCATGATTATTCCGTAGTTAGTTTTGATTGTTACATTATGCTATGTAAGACCTACAACCTAACCGCACGGGTATCGTTGTAGAGTTGGGCATACCGTACTATGTACAGAAAGTACTCATTCTGAATAACCATGATCCACGACATGGAATTTCACTCAACGTAGAGACTATTAAGTTAAATAAAATAATGATTGCATGGAGAGAATGGGTTCCCGAGTTCTTACATGGCAGCCCTCTTGGGAACTAATAAGTGCCCGACAGGTCGGCTGGTTCCCATAGATACTCAATCTGCCACACGGGCAGGGAGCGGTATCTGCTTATATTATTTATTGTATATTGTATATTGATGACGGGCATCCCACTGGGACTCGTCTAATTCATGATTGGCGCAATTGATTGACTGGATAGACTAGCCTTGCTTGCACATAGTAAGAACTGAGAAATCCTTTATTGCATAATTCCAGGATAACTTGGAACTCACCGTAGCAAGCCGTAGTAGTTGTATGGCCGTTTAAGTTGATTTGTTTGTGTACTGTACCTACTCGGTTACCTAACTGAGATGATCAGAATGTGAGGACATGACGGGCCAACTTCTGTCCTTGTTTGGTTGGGAGGTTGGTTCGAAGTGTCGTGATGTTATGTGAATCCTAGTAGATAACAGAGATCTATTATCATATTCTCTTATTACTGGCTTCATTTCTCATATCGTGCTCCCTTGCGGTACTTGCTATTAGAGGTCTAACCTCTCTGGTTTTGCATGGCCAGATTTAGAGTCGGTCCCCGAGGATCCAGCTTACTTCTACCTCCAAGATGGTCAATACTAGAGGGATGATCGCAGGAGGACTCGAGTGGGTTCCTTTCTTCCCCGTTCGTTTTGTTATTTACTTAATACCTTGCCATTTGGCACCGACATGTTAGTCGGATCGTCCTGTACTTACTTTTACATAATTGTAATTAAGTCAGACTGCAGCTGATAACAATTGTGTATACTTGCTACATCATCTGGCTGTGTTTTGTAAAGCCAGATATCGAGAACATTTTGACTGAGCGTTTGGGATGCCTTACTGCTTTATCTCACATGTTCTCTATTTCTGTTTCTTGTTTGAATGATTGAGACAATAGATGAGAAGTGACCATAGTGAGACTTTCATGTAGTATGCACCCCCTCGTCTTTTTAGACAGCATTTATCGTATTATACGGTATTCATCTATCCGTAATACGTAGCTGGCTGAGTCATTCCTGTAGTGCCCCGTCCCGCAAATTCAATCGGAGAAATCGAAACGTCGACGGCGTTGGAACTTAGCCCTGCAACGGCTGCTCGAAGGCTCGCTCGTCCGAGGCGACTCCTTGCACAGGTGGGATAGTTTTGGTGAACTTGCCTCATCTTTGCCTTCACATAATAAATTGCGTATTTTCAACTTGCACAAGTAGGCTTAATAATAAAAGCTACGAATCCACATAGCTAAGAGAATAATTCCGATGGACCGAATCGAGTTAGAACATGGAAAACGTCCCACGGTCGGCTTAGAGCTGGTGCACGGCGTGCTTTGAAAATGACACTCGGTCCTTCGTCCCGTGGCTTGGAAGAAGGAAAGTTGGTCTTCGACACAAAGTTATGAAATAGCCTAAGTTATAGGCGTCGCCTGCGTGAATGCTTGTTAAAGCATGCACGGTCCCGTCGAATTGTCCCGACACTTGAGTTGGCCCAAGTCATAGGCGTCGCCCGTGTAAATGCTCGATAAAGCATACACGTTTCTACTGCACAAGGCTTGGCATAGCCTTTGCTCGTCCCTCGGGTTAAGTTGTAGGCTTGAGTAAGTGAGGCAAAGTTATGCCGGTCGACCTATGTCATTCCAAGTGTTGTCCCGCTCATTCTACGGTTGTCAAGTTAAGTAGTCCCACGATCTCAAGGCCCGTCGACTTGGGCAGGAGCATCGCGTAGAGTTCAAGTTGGTTTAAGGCACGATATCACGGACTTAGTGTTTTCAGGCACGGGCCACGGTTGATTCATTGAGTTTGGAAAGTGTTGTGAATAGTTGTTCTTGAGTTGAGTAAAATGATAGGGCAAGAAAGAAGAATGCTCGCGACTACGGGTCGTCGAGGCAAGATCTCAGATGTGAGAAGTATTGAACTTGGCCCTAAAAGAGAGATGATAACACAAAAGATGGAATGACTGTGTGAGACGTCAGTTGAGTCGAGTCTTGCATGGTCATGGACAACTTGTCGACAAGGTAGAGTTTCCTCGAACGGTAGTCCGACGGAAGGGGACCGGTTCTTGAGAAGCATCATTAGCACGTGTTGGATGACCGCACAAGTTAGCGCAGAGGCTTGCCAGCGGGGCTAGCTACCCACCTGGCAAGGGCGGCCGCCTAACAAGCTAAAGGAGTCCAGGATGGCTCTGGGAGTCAGTGACCAAATCATATAGATGAGTCGGCATGGCAGCGATCCGCGTGTGTGCCTTTGGATTGAGTTGAGTTGTTGAATGTGTGTACAGTTAGAATACAATGTTTGGTCCTAAGATGTGGCATCAACATAGGCGACGTGCTTCGGCACGAGATGTGGCGTCGAGTCTAATGTTGTCAGCATATAAGTTGCATAGTTTGGATGTGAGTTGTCCTGAGTCTAAGTCAGGAAAGGCCGCAAGGCAAAGTTGGTCGAGTGACACTTAACCCACAAGTCTTGATTGGGTCAGTTGATGATTTGGTAGCAAAGGGCCGCGAGGCGGCAATATGGTTGAGTCGTACGTAGTTGCGAGGCACGGCACAAAGGATTATAGCACGGTCACACGGGAATGGAGCCTCATCGCGTAGTTGCGTCTCTGATTTTGGCCGAAAGGCAAGCACGACTTGATAGGTTAACGTTGTTTGAGTCGACTTTGTTGTTGCAAGCACGGGATGGTCTAGAGGCACAGAATATGTCAAGGCGTCGGTCCTAAAACTGATCCTAAGGAAAGAGTAGAAAGACAATACAAAAAGGGGACTATGTTGCACAAAGTAAAGTAAACGTGTTGGTTTTGTATGGGTGGGCGAGGAGCTCATTCCACCAGTACAGTTGAGTACTGACACCCACATAGTTTACATGTGCAGGCACAGGTAGAAGCTCGTGGCACGGAGCTCGCTTGGATGCGTCGAGGCACGGAGTTCCTTGGCGATTCGAAGCGCACGACCGCATGGAGTAAAGACTTATACGGGACATAATGTATGGACATCGCCTTCCGAAGCTTCCGCTGGATCGACAAATATATTGAGAGATGAGAGAGAGAGCAGAGTGACTTATAAATGAGAGAAAAGTGAGCATAAGAGATTTGTAATTTGGCCTTGCGCCCACAAATGTAATCTTCTATTCAATATCAATAAAGAGCTTCTTTGAATGACTTGTGTTCATGTGTGCTTGTTCTAAAATTCTGCTACTATCATTCAATGTCTCTACATGGGACTTTCGTACGACGACCCCGTCGCAGCCGCTAAAATCGGCCGTTGTGGAACCCGTCTTGCACGAGCGCAATCTAGGCTCGTGCGGCATCACGCCTTAGCGAGGACGATCGCTCCTACGGGAGCGGGGCGTGACAATTCCTCCGCTCCCCAGTATTCTGGTTCTGGGGCGTGACATTCATAGGCGTCGTCCGCAGGAATGCTTCATAAAGCATGCACGGTCCTATCGTCCAAGGCTTGGCATAGCGTTGGCTTGCCCATGAGTTAAGTTGCGTTGAGCGGCTTATGACCTAAGTCTAGGCACCCGGGTAACTTGGTCGTTCAAGTCGAATGCGTGTACGGCACGATCCATTAAGGCAAAGCTTGATGCAGCCTATGCTCGTTAAGTTGTTGCAAAGTTAAATTAGGCAAAGTTATGTCGGTCGAACTAAGATATTACAATTACCGTCCCGTTCTTTCGCAGTTTGTCAAAGTTAAGTAGTCCCACGATCTCAAGGCCCGTCGACTTGGACAGGAGTGTCGCGTAGAGCACGATTGGCTTAAGGCACGATGCACGGACTTAGTGTTTAAGACAAGAACCACAATTGATTCAAAGTGAGTTTTAAGAAAGGACTATCAAATAGGCGTTCATGAGTTGAACAAAATGATAGGGTAACAAGAAAAGAATGCCCACGACCGTGGGTCGTGTCACGACCCATTCCCGAATAATCGGACACAAGCCGGACACGCCCAGCCTTTGTCATTAGACATAACAAAGTAAGCTGTACCAATCTAGGGAAAACTAACCAGATATCAAGACAAGTATGAAACACAGCATCTATAAATGTATCCCAGAAAAAGTACAAATCAGAATTCTATTACATTCCAACAAATAAAAGTAAGTCTACTGGTCTCAATACAAGAAAGATAATATGGAATACTAAGGTAAGCTCTAGGCTTTTGTAGCCTCTAAGTCATGAGCAGCACCAGCTAGCTCTCCTGCATCAATTGGCTCCTCGCCATAGTACGTGTCACGCAGAGCCTCCAACTCACCTGCAACATATCCTAGTCAGGAGCGGAGCTAAGTATATCCAAGGAAATGAACATGTACATCATGGTATGAACAAGAAACAGGAATATATGTAAACTACAGGAAATAAGACAAGACATAAAACTGAGCAGGAAATACTGAAAGTAAAACAGAAAACATGGTATGAGTCCTGAACATGAAATACAGCCTGAACATAAAGTACAACCTGAATCATGAAATACAACCTGAACATAAAATACAACCATGAATCCTGAAATACAACCTGAATCCTGACATGTGCAATAATGAAATACATCTAGATTGTGATCGGCTTGGGTAGATGCAATGAACCTGAAATAGTACGGCTTTGGTCCCGCGTGTACGATGCGGGGCCTAAGCTATTCACATGAATAGTAACAGGATTTGATCACATATCTATAGTATTTCTCCTCCCAGACGCAAATGATACATGGAACATGAAACCAGACAATACCGTGATATATCATGTCATCAAGGAGATACAAGAATGGATATGAAAGACATGAGAAATGAACAAATCCGAGGAGTATACTTGCCTGGCTCCGGGTGATCAAGAAAGGGTGGTAGAGCTGGATATCCTCCTGTTTATAATTACAGTTGATAAGTCAACATGTAAAGTTGATATTTTATTCTAGAATTTTCTTAACAAAAACCTTAGTTTATAAATTCTAATTAATTCCTATTAAGCTCACAGTTGTATACCTAAAGTACAACCTAATATGGGAGACAGAAAATCAATCTCAAATATCACTCAAATGATGTAGCAAGGTCCTTAAAATGGTCAACATATACTTGGTATTACCATTTCATTTGGGAGAAGATAATAGGGCCTGATAAACAACTCTAAACAGGACGGACAAGCCACTCTAGTTTAGAAACTATTTCTATTCTACTGGACAAGGTTTTAGTTACAACTAATCCTAATTATCAGCTCCAAATCCTGTCTTGCTCTCAGTAGGTTCAATAGGGGCTGAACAAGGGTTTTACAATATTTGTAAATAAAAGGATAATTCATATAGAACCATAATTTCCTCACTCTAAGTGTTTTGTCATTGCCAATCATCAAGTTTCAAAAGACTCGAACCTAGCTAGAAATCTTTGCCTCAACCTAAGCAGACTGAGAATTGTTCAGTCCTTAAATGCTGTAATCAACTCCTGATTCTCTGAACAGCAGTTCAGTCCAGGAACCACCAACCAAAACCTGTCTAAGTTTAGTCCTTAAATACTGGACAAGTCAGTCTAAAATGTGTGAAAATCATGTGTTATATCCCAATTTATATCACAGGCTATAATCATATGTAAAATCCAACTAGGCTAAGCACATGTATTAATCCTAAGTGTTAGAAATCCTGATAGTCCTACTATACTAGTACATAGATTTGGATTCAGTCCCCAATAGAACCGATACAGGTTCAGCCATAAGTAGGACTGAAACTTGGCTGATACCATTCAGTCTCAGTCTAACTCATCGATCCAGTACCACTCCTTATCAGTTCTTGCCATCCATCACTGTGATACCAGTTCCCAGTTATAGAACCTACATCATAACTAAAAATGTATGTCCCAGTCCTCCACTGGACAGGGAACCATTCAAACTCCCATGGTTGGTCTTAGAATTTAGCATTGGTACACTCACTGCAGTTAAAGACTAAACATGGATTCAACATAAATCAATAGTAGCTCAGTTTCCTCTGTTAACTTAAAGAAAAGGATTTAAAATCTAAATCCAGGTTAGTTCAATTTCCTCCAGGTAAATCAGTCTCTGGTATGCTACTGGTACAACCATCTGTCATATGAGAAGTGATCAAAAGAATATAACCAGGTATCATATGAACCTACCACAACCTAGTGTAGGTCAACCAAACATATCCTGTAGTTGCTATAGTAAGTTTTGTAAGGTTAAACGTAGCCCAAGTGGTTACACTCAATATTCTCAGGGAAGTCCATGCTATTCCTAAAGCCAAGTACTTGCAACTTGGAAATCCCAACTATACAATATAGGTAAACAAACTCAGTCTACAATATTGTACAGAACTCAAACCAATACCCTTCTTCAAGTGGCCAGTTCCAATTATTGTCATTGATACTCTGGTTCAGTTTACAACTGAACTGATGACCAGTCCTATATGTTACACAACCCCTGCCAACTGGAATTTGCTATCCCAAAATAAAGATTTTCATTCATTCACAGGATAACCCTTAAAATCAAATACACAGGAATGATGATCCAGTAAGCTACATCACATGGTCTGCATTTTTCCAGGAATTAAGATTTACATCAGGACAACCCAATCAATCCTATTCCATTCAGCCTGGACAACAAGCATAACCTGTAAGCAAGTGTCCTACTCAGGTCTTCTCACTGATCTGGATAGAATTCTAATTCAAACAGTAAATCAAACTTACCTAGTTCTCAGTTTCCTATAGCAGCAATGTTCAGATTCAGCTAACTGGACCAAGATTACTGTAGCCTCCCTTCCCGAAATTTTTGAAATATTTTTTTATTATTTATTTGATTTAAATAGTGATTCTAGAATTTTGTAAAATAATTATTGTAATTATTACGGTAGATAATTTTAATCATGGTTGAGAATTGGAGTACAAGATGACTAAGAATCATGGCACAGGTAGTGCAGTAGTGTGCTTTGACTAGTGTATTAGCCATGGTAGGAAAGACCGAGCCATAGGTGTGTTCTAACTAGAAAAACTAGACCAAGTTGTGACATGACCATATAAATAGTTTAATTATCATTATTAATATTATTTGACGTTTAAGTGACCCGGTCGTACCAAACTAGTCCAGACTTGACCTGAACCAAACCCGGACCATGTAATAATTGTAGAGCGACCAAAGACGTTCACGACCATAGATGTGTTTATGCATGTGCGTACTTCGTGATTTGTGTAGTGGACTAGTAAATGTTATATATATATATATATATATATATATATATTATATATATATATATATATATATAATATAATAATATTATATAATATATATTATAATATATATATAACGTATATGTGTGTATATATCTATATATATACATAAGTATTATGGGTGTATGGTTATATATATA
>JANAVB010009398.1:1897447-2038236 GCA_029216955.1 Iris pallida
AGCCCCCCCCCCAATGTTTGGGCCCAGCAGTGGCAGCCCAGCCCACATCAGCCTAATCCCCTATACTACCAGATCCAAGCAGCATCAGTTCGGTTAACAAACCGATGGTTACGTATATAGCCGAGAGCAATATAGGGAGAAGTTCGAAACCTCCAAACCCTAAAAAACCAACCGCGCCACCACCCCCTTGGCTCCTGGGGACCCCATCTGTGTACGCGCGCAGCCACGCACGGTCGTCGGCGGCCGGAGCAGCACGACAGCACCGGAGCGCGCGGAGGCATCGGCAGCGACAGCAGCAGTAACCAAGCGGCGAGGCGACTTCGCGCATGTTCTCTTTCGTATTTTCGACGAATTTCTGAGCTACAAACTCCGGTATAACCATGACATAACCTCTCCTAATCCTATCAATTAGACTGTGGTAGTTTGTACTAGGTTGGGGTGATTCGAGTTACAAAACTCGGAAAACCCGACTTTCGTGGATAGCAAACAGGACCTAAACGTTCCAACCTCACGAATTGGAAGGAAGATTCTGTTGATTCATAAAGAGTTTCAAAATCTAATAATACAGATTCTTAGATAACCTAAACGAGATTAGAATGCAACTGGTAGTTCGTATTTTCGTTTATTATTCATGAAGTTATTCAATGTTAAAGTTCATGAAAAACCTATTTTTAAATCAATGAAATCCTTCGATACGACGTGCTTCCAATTCTGGGCGACGTTGTCGCGAAGAATCCATCGAATGGTGCGTAATGGCTTCGTGGTCGTGTGGGCTTTGACGGAATTCAAATTGGTCGCGTGTGCACGACGAATTTGATCCATATCCGTCGAAATTCACCGTATCGACCTCTGTGTAAATTTCCCAATTACTTTGTGCACGCTCGTCAGATTGAGACAAAACTTGCGCCAACAGGACCGTATCATTTTTCTGGTCCGCATGCCAAGTTTGGTCCTATTCTGAGACAGTTGATAAAATCACCGTTGTGGGCCCCACGGTCCCACTCAACGGGTGATTTTGTGCACGGCCTGCCGGAATCCAATTTTGGACATATGGTTGGGTTTGTATCGAAAAACCGGATCCGTAGACATGTAGTTTGACAACTTTAGAGACCGTTGATTCTGGCATGCTTTTCGATGCAAAGCGGTTCCAACGACGGACATCGTTTTTTGCCCGAAATTACCGTTTTGCCCCTGTGTCCAGAATTGGACGTAAGGACAGGCAAACCTAGCTAATTTAACTATTTTGAGAATGTTGGCAATGTCTGTTTTAGATTTTGGAGACAATTGTGAGGACTTGGACTTCATGGCTTGGCAGTTGACTGTATTTTTGTTGGATCTGCGTGCAACCTCCAGGCAAAATACCTTGCCTCCCTCTACAGTTTATTTATATGCATATTTATATTATTATACAGTTTTACTAGTTGATTATTTATATGTGATTTGTATATCATGCCTGCTAGTTTATATATAGCCTTGTCTATAATTAGCTTTGTAGTTCATATTGGATTGGTTTTCTCGTGTATCGTGATTGGGTCGTGTCATGTCATCTCTTGTACTTGGACTGAGTCGCATCGTGTCATAGGATGAATAAGTCATATCAGAACTGATGTACCTTAAATTCTTGAAGCTAACCTGCGAGTCCACATTAGGGGCGAGGGTTAGTAGTTAAGATAACTTGCGAGCCCACACCAGGGGCGAGAGTTTGTAAGCTAATCTGCGAGTCCACATTAGGGGCGAGGGTTAGTAGTTAAGCTAACTTGCGAGCCCACACCAGGGGCGAGAGTTAGTAAGCTAATCTGTGAGTCCACATGAGGGGCGAGGGTTAGTAGTTAAGCTAACTTGCGAGCCCACACCAGGGGCGAGAGTTATTAAGCTAATCTGCGAGTCCACACCAGGGATGAGGGTTAGTAGTATATGGTTCACACCTGCGAGTCCACACTAGGGACGAAGGTGATGCTAGCCTGCGAGTCCACACCATGGACGAGGGTTAGTAGTATATGGTTCACACCTGTGAGTCCACATTAGGGACGAGGGTGATGCCAGCTTGCGAGTCTACACTAGGGGCGAGGGCTAGTAGTTGTTCAAACCTGCGAGTCCACACTAGGGGCGAGGGTTTGAGTATTCGATTGGTTGTCAATTGACATCGTGATATCGTGTTCTCTTTTTTTTTTCCAGCAGTTCGTTTAGGCGTAGTGGTTCTTCCAGTCGTGTATAGTCGTATTTTCGTGCTGATTGGTCTTTTCCTATTATTTCTTGTATTTTCTTTATTGCATGATAAACTACTAGATAGGCATATTTTTATATATCTTGCTATGTCCCCCGAGGACCTGATGATCTCTTCAGGTTAGTTATTGCGTGGAGTTAGTTAGCAGCTCTGGATGGCAGACGTGATGATACGCTTGCGGGATTCAGGTATCGTTATTGTGTTTATTATCCTCTCGTACTTTTCTTCATTATCATGAGATATCCTGTTTCTTGATTCAGTTTAGACTCTTGTTATTTTTCTTTAGAGTCTTATCGGACATGCATGCTAGTGGGCTGCAGACCACGACCCATACTTGTTCATTCTTGCTTTATTATGTTTCTTATAGATTGAGATATAGTTTAGATTAGACATGATACCCATAACCTTAACAGCTTATACGTACTCGAGTCGGGCTGGAGTCGCTCGATACGTAGCTGGCGTTGCTCACGAGCTCACGTCCGGAAACCGGGTGCGGGTCGTGACAATTACATAGGAGCCTAGATTCATTAGACTGAACAAGAACAATTATGCAACCTTAGGTTCAATTTCCTGGATCAGGATATTGCTCATAGGTTTTAACTCTCAAAACATGGTACTGATACTTCCTTCTAGTGAGCTATCAACCAATTATATAATAGAATCAATACTAAATGACAGTTATTCTTACTAGAATTTACCAATGTTATTCATGCTCCTGATCATAACAAACTCTAAACACAACATGCAGCCTCTAGTACCAGGATAAGGAATTTACCTGAGCCAAGCCTCTGCCACAATTGAGAAGTAGATACAATTCTCCTGTGTCCAGATTACTCCTGACTCTTCTTTCATTAAACTTATTGAACAACTAACCCAAAACAGAGAAGACTACAATCACAGTCTATCTCTTATATTGTAAGTTCTAATCTAATCAAGACAGGGTGGTACTCACCCATTTATTCAATTCAGTTAGGAAAATCAGTCGATCCCCCAGTCCCAAATCCAAATCAGTGGCAACTGAGGTTGAAGAACAAACAATCTCACATAAAAGCATTGCAGTTTTAAATAAAGGATGATCTAATTGGTCTTACAAATTGTTAGGAATGGATCGATTTTTGAAGAACCCACTCGATTCATGTCAAGAGATCGTTCTAGATCTGAGTTCTCAAGAATTTCCAGAAGAATTTGAAAGAGATCTAGAACAAGGAAAACAACAACAGAGTCGTATTATGGATTGATCAACCCTAGAATTAAAGAATGCCTAGACGAGATTGATGGTGCAGATCAACCTGATCTTCCTTGAGCTGGTCGACGAGAGTAGGCCTTCAAAGCTCCGGTTGGTCCTTCATCCACGCCATGGCTCCTTCTCCAGAACGATGCTCAGAAGTTTGGGAGAGAGAAATGGATCTAGATCTGAAGGATTGAATTAAATAGGCTTCCTAGAGGCGGTGGGGAGGAATCGATGGCGGCAAAAACCAACAAAAAGGTGAATAGTCGAGGCTGTTAGGTTAGTTTCAGAAAAATTTGAATTTGGGCTTGATGGAAACAAATTCAAGAGTAAGGGAAGAATCCTTTTTCTCTATAACTTAAAAGGCACAGGTTGGGTTGCCAGTGATGGCCCAACCTTTGATGGTTTGAATTGGTTCTTTAAGCCCAATGGTAAAAGAAAAGAAAAAAATGAATTGATGTTACTAAATTATGAATAGACTTCACCTTTATTTAAATCTAATAAAAACGATTCCCATTTTATTAATTAGCATAAAATTTTAAAATTTCAATATTGGAAAAGTGGAGTTACAGTCGTCGAGGGGTCTCAAGGATAGAAGTTTGAACTTGGTTTTGAAAGAGATGGTAACATTGGAAGAGGAATGACTGTGTAAGACATCAGTTTGTGTCGAGTCTTGCATGGTCATTGGATAACTTGTCGACAAGGGCAAAGATTTTCTCGAGCGACAACCCTGGGCCATAGGACCGACTCGGCCTAGGAGGGAAACAGGTGTATATTCGAGATGGGAGTACGCTCCCGCTCAGGTTAGTCGGGGACTTTCAGCGGGGATCGCTACTTGCGCTGAAATGTATCTCGAATAACAAAGCTATAAGTCCAGGTATAGCTTGTGATGCTAGTGACCTCATATAGGTGGGTCCGTACGGGCGACAATCTGCGTGTGTGCCTTTGGATTGAGTCTAGTTGAATGTGTGTATGGTTGGAACACGATGTTTGGGCCTAAGATTTGGCTGCAACGTAGGCGACGTGCTTCGGCATGAGATGTGGCGTCGAGTCTTAAGTGTTGGCATATAAGTTGCATAGTTTGGATGTGAGTTGTCTTGAGTTTATGTTAGGAAATGTCGCAAGGCAAAAGTCGATCGAGTGACACTTAGCCCTCAAGTCTTGATTGGGTCAGTTGGTAATCAAAGTAGCAAGGGCCGCGAGACGCGATATGGTTAAGTCATCCTGAGTTGCGAGGCACGGCACGATGAATTCGTAGCACGATCACATAGAAATGGAGTCTCATCGCATAGTTGCGTTTTGATTTTAAGCCGTAAGGCAAACATAACTTGATAAGTTAACGTTGTTGGTGCAAGCACGGGATGGTCTAGAGACACAAAATAGGCCAAGATGTCGGTCCTAAAACTGATCCTAAGACAAGACAAGAAGACAATTGAAAGAAGGGACTATGTTACACATAGTAAATCAAATATGATGGTTTTGTATGGGTGGGCGAGGAGCTCATTCCATCAGTACAGTTGAGTACTGACACCCACATAGTTTTCATGTGCAGGCACAGGTAGAAGCTCGTGGCGCGGAGCTCGCTTGGATGCGTCGAGGCATGGAATTCCTTGGCGATTCGAAGCGTGCGGCCGCATGGATTCCAGATTTATACGGAACATAATGTATGGACGTCACCTTCCAAAGCATCCGCTGGCTCAAGACATGTATTGAGAGATGAGAGAGAGCTGAGTGACTTGTAATATGAGATGAGTGGGCTTGAGTGAGCTTAAGAGACCTGTAATCTTGGCCTTGCGCCTCATTGTAACGTTTGTTTCAATATCAATAAAAGAGTGTTCTACAATGACTTGTGTTTTGCTTCAAATTCTGCTGCTATTGTTCAATGTCTCTGCTTGGGACTTCTGTACGACGATCCTATTGCAGTCGCCTTACACGAGCGCAATCTAGGCTCGTGCGGCATCACGCCTTAGCGAGGACGATCGTTCATACGGGAGCGGAGCGTGACATAATGGTATTAGAGCACGGCTTTACACCCTTGGACTATTGATTGAATTCTTTAACTCCGTTGTTTCCGCAAACTCCGAAGTATTGCTTCCACAAAGTTGTTATCGTTGGTGCGCTCTCTCTCAAATATCCCACGAATGTCCATACAATAAGTCTATCTATTTTGCAAAACGTAAGAGAACAGTTTTTTGACAAAAATAAAAAGATGGTTTGCGTAAGCACGGTTGGCTAAGTCGGGCTGGGCATATACATCAAAGTTACGTCAACCCTAGCAAAGTCGAGTGCAGGATTCGTAATGTTTCGAGCTAGAATGAGTTGAACTCGATTGAATAAAGTGAGATGACTATCGATAGGGGTGCTATCGAGCGACGATAACGTCGGTGCGATATAGGTGAGCGCGCTTGAAATTTGAGGAATGGTTTGAACGAAAAATTTGAAGAAGTCAATTTTGAATCAAATGGTAAGTTGAGAATTTGTTGAATGACTTCATCCCTGAGTGCTGTATGCGATAGCCTCAGGGATGTCGGTCGATCGATTGAGGATGCGGGCTGTCGGTGAGTCTATCAGCGAGTGTCGCGTGTATACAAAGCCGTAGATTGAGTATCGTTGAATAAATTGTAGTCTTGAGATTTTGACGAGTTGGTTCGAACAACCTAGAAATTTATGCGCATGAAACATGCACGGGATTGAGGATTGTCCGAAGTATGAAATGCGAAGATGATTGAGTAGATAAATCAAATCGAGGAAAAGTTAAGGTGTAGCGAATGAATGACTTGATAAAGGAAATCGATAGGTGGATCATATACAAAAAGTTAGCACGACAGGTAGATAGCGTGCATGAAAGGCTTGATTTTGAAGTTACGCAAATGACTCTAAGGATTGGATTAAAAGTTGCTCGATAATTCGAGTTAGTAAGGAATGATGCGAATTGAGAAAATACGTTGGTCGATGACTTGCGATAAACGGATGAACAATCGTGGAATTGGTTTTGAGGAAACTGATATGTGAATGATTCGAGGAGATTATCCGGTCGGATGATAGCATCATTCGCACGACTCGAAACTCGTTGCAAAGGAAGATCGTCAGGTTACACATATCGTCGATGGTATTGAGACGTATCAAAGATCGATATACGATAACTCGAGGGTACTCTGACTCGACGAATGACAATCGTGCAAGTGTTATTGTTCGGTTGGATGCAATACTTAGGATTTTGATTGAGATGAATGTTGGATGAAAATGATTGTGTCTTGATGGTTACGCGGATAACCACAGCGCCGACATTCTTGTCTTACACGAGCGCAACTCTAGCCTCGCACATGCGTCGTGTCATATTTGGGACGATCGTTCCGCGTGAGCGCTGACATGGTGATTCATGTCACGGAAATGATCGAACTCGAAAAAACCAGGATGCAACAACTTTGATTGTCTCGACTTGTTGGCTTGATGCGAAGGTGAATTCGAGGATTTGTAGGACTTGTGATTGACGAATGAGTGAAATTTGAGGATTGAGTAGGTCCAATCCGCGCATCGAGAATGAATTTGTCTAGACAAAAAATAAGAGTTACGTCCCGATGAGGATGATTACCCCGCGGGAGTGTGCATGGTGATTCATGCCCACAGTGGATAATTTGATTTGCATGAGATTGAGGTGCAATATATTGTTAAGCTAGACGACCTTATGATCGATTACGTGAATTAGAATAGATGACTTAGGGAATATGGAATGTGAAATTTTTGTTAGCGATAAATTGTGTCGTAGCATGATTAACTTGGAAGGATTGATAGGCGGATTATGTCGAACGTGTTCGAAGAGATAGACTATACGAAATGGCTTGATGAATGAGTGATAATGATATGCTAAGGAATTGATTGAAACGTGAGTTATCGTAGGATGGCTTTGCTGAATGACTCAGATCCCGTGCGACGAATGTCGGGATGTGTGTAGAAAATCGTTGCTCGATGTTTAGAAATCGGAGTGATGCGAGCTTGGGTAGAAAATCCCGTACTATCAACTTGGTTTGACCTTAGGATGGGGTCAATGTTGATATTATTGTTTGGGAACGGTAATTCCAATACTGACAATTAACTTTAACCTAGAGAGATGGCCTAGCGGCTAGGCGAGATATCCATGTTGTGAGAGTTAGCATCGGTACGATTGATTTTCAGGATTGAGTGGATGAATAGATAGGTGGAATTGGATTCACTATCACAAGGCTTGGTTGAAATACATGTATTTCGGGGATGCCTGGAATGTGTGCATGATCCAAACTAAGTAATACGTTGAATTCAATGGAGACTTGAGGAACGAGAAGTATCAAGGATTTTGAGATCGTGAGTTTTGAAGAAAGGATTGAGGGTAGCACGAGTGTCACGATCCGCTACCCAAATTGTTGGATAGGGCCGAGTCATGTCCAGCCTACGCTTGAGATAAAACGTAGTAAGCTGTTCTAAAGACAAACAAGATAAGATCAAAGTGTGCTAACAGTTCTATATGTCAAATTGAGTCAGAATATATCCAAATGCAAAATCATCTCGTATATAAGTATGTTCCAAGTATATGGCCAAAATATAAAACTGGATACAGGTCCAGTCATAAAATACATAGTCTAAAACATGACTACTCTCAAAAGTCCCGAGCAAATGAACAAACGAGACGAGTTTTTCCGCAGGTACATCCTCGTAAGGTAAATTCTGATCCTCGACGGCAACTCCATAATAGAAATCACATAGTAACTCCTTCTCAGTAAGTATACCTACAATGTTATCCTGTCAGGACCGGAGCAAGTACTGATTCTAACAAACTAAATATACGAAACATGAAATGAACAGAAGTATAGGAATCATGGCATATCATAATCTATCATGGCATCATATGTTTGTTATAAAGTTTAAAACTGTAGCTTGTACGTGATCGGTCAATCGGTAAATAGGATGTACAGTGGTACATATCAATTTTCTGATGTGTACATACGTATACATAACGACATCGGTGTATATCCATACACAAACGCAGGACCAGAACATACGGCAAAGTTACAGATAGAATGTAACAGTGCTCGGTAAATACATACGAAGAAGGGGGGCATGATCACGTACTCTACTAATAGTTTCCCCTTAACCCGTTTTATAATATGTGAGTGATACGAGTACAGTATAAAGCATGGTGGATACTGAGAGCAGTATAAAGCAAATAAAACATGGTGATATATGACTTACAGTTTAGATATTAACATGGTTTATACACAATTTATTATATGCTGTAAATAAAGTCTATATAGGTACTTGCCTCTACCAAAGTAAGGTAGTGATGGAAATGATATAGATTTCTGGTGTCTCGTCACTGTAAAAATAATACATAAACTTAGTTTTTTATACTAAGTAACTAAGTTAAACACTAAGACACTAGTTGCGCGACACGACTTTCTGACTGGACACCAAGCCAAATGGTGAATTTTAGCATAGAAGACCAATGTGGGGTGACACAATACCTAAACTAACTTTCTAGGGCCTTTACACTATGGTAGGGTGAGGTCCAATACTACAATATCCCAAAATCACACAATACATCGTAAGTCATAATTATTAAATAAATAAATCAGACTGTACACTGTGTTCCAATAATTTTTAAGATAGACAAAAAGCTCAATTATACATAACATAAAGTACCAAAATGATCCTTGTTAATTATAGAAATTTATACTAATTTTTTTGGAATTTAAAAACCCTCATAGATATTTATTAAAAATCATTAAACATAAGTATCCTGAAAATGAGTTCTTTTTTCCTATTTTTATAAAATGCCAAATGTACTTATTAAATGATGGAAAAACTATATTAAATTAGCTAAATTAACATAGTATTTAAATACAATTTTAACAGTACTTAAAATATATATATAAATTCAAAAATAGCAAGTTACAATTTTTAAAAAATAAATAATTAATTATTTACTATTTTATCCACGTATACGAAATTGAACCGAACTCCAGATACGGGACCCAAAGCCATGAATCAAGTCCAATATGACTTGTACAGACCTTGAATGTATTTAGACATATTTGGGCCCAAAAATCTATGCTAGGTTTGGAACCCAAATGACCATGATTAATAAAATACAATAATTCATATATTAAAATATATATTAAAGTATTTTAATAATATATATTAAAGTGGTAAAATATACAAGTCATAAAATTATATAATAAAATAACTTGTGAATTTATACATAATAACATTTTGCCCAAAATTGTATTTGAAATATATATATATATATATATATATATATATATATATATATATATATATATATATATATATATATATATAAATACATTTTTATATATATACATAAATATATATATATATTTTATATATATATATATATATATATATATATATATATATATAATAAAACAAATAAAAACCAAAACAAAACAAAAAACACAAAAAGGGGGGGCTCGAACTCGGCCCGCTGGAAGGGGGTGTGTCTGAGCGCCACTCAACTGACTATTGGGTCAGCCCGAGCTTGCTGTTAGGGATAGGGTTCTCATAAAATATAAACCAACCCAACAGTATAAACCCATTAACTAAAAGAATAAAACCCGTTAATCCATTAACCCGTAGTTCTGTGTCTTCGTGTCCTGACAGTTAGGGACACGAAGACACACGAGTCCTGTGTCCAAGGCGTGTACCACACACGATACGAGTTTCTCGTGTCCGAGTCCACCATTAAACTCACCGACACGAAACGACCCTTCCACGTGAAAACGAGACACGGGGTGAAGTAAATACGAAGGGACACATACGTGTCCGGCGCGAGGAAGCTGTCGGAGGTGCTATACGGCGGACTAGGAGGCATCGTGGTTGGTGGCGAAGGGTGGCGCTTGGTTCGTCTCGTCGAGGCGAACAAGGTGGTGGTGGTGCGAGGCTACCGCAGCGGTTAGAACGGCGACGATAGCTCTGAGTTAACTCCGGCGAGCTCGTCGGAGAAGAAGGGGGTCAGGGCGGCGTTGTGGTGGTCAGAAAATAGTATAGGTTTAGGGTTTCGAATGGGGGTTCATTTATAGGCAAGAATTTGGTGTTAAATTAGGGTTTTGGCCGGGAAATTAGGGATTAGGGTTAGGGTTTCGGTCGAAGTCGGTCGTCGCTCGGCCAATGGCCAGCCGACGACGAAAGTTGTTTTGCAGAAAAACTCTCGGACTAACCTATTTTGCACAAGTCCCCCACCACCTTACAAAATACAATTTCTAAATTGCAAATAGCCCCCCCGCCGTCGTTCTGTGCAAATTTTATTTGCATAGACAAATCAAATATTGCAAACATTATTTAAAACAATTATAATAATTGCAATTTGATATTAAAATAATTTAATAAATTGCAAATTGATATTTTTGGCTTTAAAAATCATTTAAAAATTATTTAAAAATTCTAGAAAAATTCCTAATAATTATAATAATTCATTTTAAGGCTAAAATAATCATTTGTGGTTTTAAAAACCCTATTTTAAATATAGATTAATTTGAGGAGCTTACAACGAGCGTGGCTCGGATTTGAGAAATGCATAGGGGAAATGCGTGCGAGAGTCGTTGAACTTTCGAGTGATAGGTCAATGAGTAAGTACTCAATTAGTTTCGAGGATAAAACTTTTTCTGAGTGGTGTATGATGTAGTGCCCCGTCCCGCTCAGTCAATCGGAGGAATTGGCCAACGCCGATGGCGTTCGGACTTAGCCTTGGAACAGCGACTCGAAGACATCACTCGGGCGAGGCGACTCCTCGCTCAGGTGGGGTAGTTTCGGTGAACTTGCCTCATCTTAGCCTTCATATAATAAATCGCATGTTTTCAACTTGCACAAGTAGGCTTGATAATAAAAAAGACGAATCCACATAGCTAAAGGGAATAATCCCGACTGGTCGAATCGAGTTAGAATATGGAAAGGTCCAACGGTCGGCTTAGAGTTGGTGCACGACGTGCTTTGAAAATGACACTCGATCCTTCGTCCCGTGGCTTGGAAGATGGAAAGTTGGTTGAGTAGGCGAAGTTATGATCGTAGCCTAAGTCATAGGCGTCGCCCGCATTGTAGCTTCCCTTCACGAAAATTCTTGAAATATTTTTTATTTTATTTATTTGATTTAAATAGTAATTTATAAATTTATAAATAATTATTTAGTTAATTATTACGATAGATGACTTTAGCCATGGTTAGGAATTAGAGCACCAGACGCCTAGGAATCATGGCACGGATAGTGCAGTGGCATGCCTTGACTAGTGTATTAGCAATGTCAGGGAAAACCGAGCCATAGTGACGTCTTAACTAGAAAAACCAGGCCAAGTTGCGACTTAACCCTATCGAAAATTTTATTTATTATTTAATTATATTATTGATTTTTCGGGAACCCGGTTGTACCGAACCTGTCCAGATTAGACCCAAGTCAAATCCAAGCCCATGTAGGCATGTAGTGGGACCAAATACGGCCTTGTAGACATGTTTGGTAAATGCAAATATTTTGTATATATTTTTAGGAATTGGCAATTTATTTTTATCAAATTATTTATTATATAAATGATATGTATATGTATGTGTATATAGATTATATTTTTTTTATGTGTATATAGATTATATATGTGAGTATGTATATATATAAATATATATTGTATACGTGTGTATGTATGTGTAAATATATATATTTAAATATATATTGTATACGTGTGTATGTATACGTATATATAAATATATATTATATATGTGTTTATGGGTATTTATATATAAATATATATGTATAGGTGTGTATGTGTATAAATATACATATGTATTTGTGTGTATATATAAATATATATGGTAATATGTGCGTATATGTATATTTATATAGGTAAAAAAAAAATATAGGTATAATAGAATGTATACCTGTATGTGTATATGTATATATATATATATATATATATATATATATATATATATATATATATATATATATATATATATATATATATACATATGTATTAGTTAAATATAAATAAAAAAAGAAAAAGAAAAAGAAATTAGCAAATAAGGAACAAGCCCAAAATCCCAGCCCTGCTAAATCGAGCCCAGGCCACAACTCATAGATAAACTCAGCTAACACATGTTCGCACCCGCTCAGCCTAATAGCCTAAACTCAGCCCAAGGCTTCCCCAAAACCCCAATAGCCCACAGTAGACCCAGCCCATTTGAACTGAGAACCCCCGCAGAGCTCAAGCCGAGCCTACCCGAGCTAGCAGCTCTTTTCGTTTGAGCGCCCCAACCTGCGTTATATAACAGAGAGGAAGAGATCGAAATTCACGAAAACCCTAAACACCTCCGCCGACTCCCAGCCATCCTGGGCGGATTCCGTACGGCCACGCGCCGCCGCACGCGGCCAACGGCCGGCCGACAGGCCGCGCGCGCACAGCAGGGCGATCGAAACAGAGAAGTGGCAGAGGACGTGCCAACTTTAAGACGCGATAACTTCCACCTTATTCGATCTCTTATCGAACCAATTGCTCAGGTACGTTCACAACCTGACCATCTATCTGACCCTTTAATTAGATTCGAAAATACCCGATTAGATTTCACTGAAAGTCGATCCAAAATCAACGAAAAATCGTTGATAAAATAATTTAGAAAAAAGTTTTGACCCCCTGTTCGAGGATCGATTTCTATCAACTCGTGCACAATATTTAGAAGCTATTTAATGACAGTCCTAAACAACCTATAGGGCTTCGAATCCCTTTTTACAAAATTTGATTTCGTCGACTACGTGCCAAGAAATCGGATCCCGAAGTTTGACAAAAACCTGTTTTAAAATCAATAAAATTCTTCGATACGACGTACGTTCTGCCAATCCGGGCAACGTGGTCGCGAACCGAAAGCATCGAAAGGTGCGTAACGGCTTCGTGGACGTGTGGACTTTGACGGAATTCAAATTGGTCGCGCGTGCGCGACCACTGCCAAAATTTATCCTTTTAGCGACGGCCCTATCCGTCGCTAAACCGACGGTAATTTCGAATAGCGACCGATGACCGACGGATTTTGGCCAAAAACATCCGTCGTCAATTAGCTCGTCGCTAATAAAGGTCCGTCGCTAAGTTGTCGTCAAACGACGGAATAGCGACGGATTGTCGACATCACAATACGAAGCATTAGCGACGCATTTTCGACAGACTGTCGTCCATTTTAACTATTAAGTACTGAACTGTACAGACAATAGCGACGTAAAATTCTGTCGGTAATCCGTCGTAACAGCGTATCAGAGCGTATCGTTCTGTCGCTCATCCGTCGGTATTCGTCGGTAACGAACGACGGATTAGCGACGGCGTGCTGACGGACTATCCGTCGATCAGGTTCTGGAAATGCTTGGTATTTCTAGTACCATGGCGACGGAAAGGTAGTCGCTAATCCGTCGCTACAACGTCGCCACAGCGACGGGTTACTGACTGATTATCCGTCGTCATGGTTCTGGAAATGTCAGGCATTTCCAGAACCATGTCGACGGATAGTCCGTCGCAAAGCAGTCGCTAGAGGGAGCGACTGCTTAGCGGCTAATTATCAGTCGCCCTGGCGACGGATAGGCCGTCGCTATTCCGTCGAAGTTTATACCACCAGAACCTTCCCGACGGATAATCCGTCGAGCATCCGTCGTTACCTAGAAACACTTTAAAAACTCCAGATAGCGACGGCTAATCCGTCGACGAACCGTCGGCAACTGGGATTATCCGTCGCTAAACGGTCACTAGTCCGTCGCTAACTGAGTTTTTTAGGAAAAAAAAATTGTAGCACTTTCTCTATTCACAAATATATGCATAAACCAAACCAATATATAATGCACACCAATTATCCAACAATCACACAGACCAAATATATAATGCATACCAATTATCCAAGAATCACATAGACCAAATATGCACATACGAATTTAATGTACACCAATTATCCAAGAATCACAGACCAAACCAAATTAATAGAAAATAAATATCAATTATCCTAAAGAGTAACATAATATTCGGTGCTATAAGCCGATTATAGCACAATTAGTTCAAAGCTCTCACAAATAATCCAAATTTTCTTAATACAATATTTTAAGAAGGAGGAGGTCGATTGTCCGGTGGTGGTAGTCCCATATGCGACCGACGAATATACTCCTCCACAAGGTACGGAGACAAGCCGTCGTAGACACTGCTCGGAAGTCGGCGTAGCTGCTCTGCGGACATGAGATCCAGGAGTGACGTCACAGTCGTCGGCGGTACCACAGGGGCATCAGGGTTGAAAGAAAGATGGCCCACGGAAGACGGACCGACACCTGCAGTCGACGGACCAGTAGAAGACGGACGAGCACCATCAGCAGACGGACCGGCAGCAGCAGACGCAGGCGAAAAGTACGTGGCAAATTGCTCCCGTAAGGACGACAACGCCTCGTGCAGCTGCGTAAGCTGCGACCTAACATCATCGTCTGCCCGGGCCACGGGAGGAGGCGGTGTCGGTGGAAATCTCTGCGTTGCCATATGTAATGGCCCTAGGGAGCCGACTCCGTACAGGAACCCTTTCTTAAAGCCGCCGACGGTATCTACGAACAAGTCGTTCCGAGCGGCCAAAGAAGAGGGCGTCCGGAAAGGCATCGTTTTACCGACATCCTCGGTATCGGTTAACTGAGCCCGACTAAGGGCCTCACGATACGCAGCCTATCAAATGAATGTGTTTATATTATAAGATTTACCTAAGTTGTAATCTAAATCCTATGTTTTACTAAGTTAAGTGTGAATCCTAAGTTTACCTAAGTTATAGTCCGAATACTTTTAATTCTAACGTTAATCTCATAAACATAAGTACTTACATCAGTCTCCTTGGCCCTCTCGTCGATGAAGCTCCCGTCCTTCCGTCTTTTGTGCGTATGCTGGAACACGTCATGCATGGTGACCGATTTTGGCGCCCTTCCCTCCTTCACCGCCCGTTGGGCCTGCATACGAAATTTTCGTAGAAACTAATTAACTCCTTTAATTAATAATACCTAATTCGATAGTGAAAAAAATTTACGGTTGCTCACCAGATCTGCAAGTGTCGCTGCGTGGGACCTTGATCCCCCCGTATGAAGGCCCGCGGCAGATCGGTTCACCTTCGCCTTCTCCGATTTCTCCTTGTACGCAGGGGTATCCATCATGCCTAAGAGGTCCTCAAAATACTTCTGCCGGATCCAATTCGGCCTCGTATGCCCCATTTTTAGGTCATGAATCATATTCGAGCAAGCGCTTCTGTAGGTCCTGCGGATCCCCTCCTCGCGATGGGGGGCCACCAGTACGTTGTCTAACACAGAAAATCAATTATCACGTAATTTAAAAAATGGTTGATTAAAGAATCACATAGACTTAACCAAAAGATATAGATATATACCCTCAACTCGTCGAGCCAGACGTACTGCACGTTTGGGGGCACCGACGAAAAGTTGAGGTAGGGACCGTAGAAGTTAGCTCTAATAATTTCTCCAAGGGCCCTGCCAACATTAAATGGAAAAAACCTACAAAGAAGAAACGACTGGATTATTAACTTGAATAAATAAAAGAAATTTAATAAATTAACTTAAATTTACTTACGAGGTCCCCGCAGGCCATAGCTCTCGTCGGAACTCGCCTCTCGGCCTCTCTGGTGCCGTCGGAGGATCCGCGGGTCTGCGTATGTACTCCCCAGTAACCGGATGGAACCGAGTATGGGGGTACTCCGGGGCCCACTGTGCAGTAACTGGGGCATCCCATGGTGGATCCGCTGCTGGTGGTTCCGATAGCGGAACGGATCCGCTGGCAGATCCGGACTCATGCCTCGATGAAGTGGTCGATCGAGGGCGGGATGCGTCTGTGCCCGGGGTACTCTCCGGGTCGGGCTCGCTCGATGGGGTCACATCCCGGGAACTTTGAATGCGACCACGACCACCAGCACCAGTACGACCATGACCACGACCCGCACCACCACCACCACCACCACCACCACGACCAGCACCACGACCACGGCCAGCCATCATGACCTGTAAATAGAACACATAAACATAATTAACAATATAAAAGTGTAAATGGATATAAAAAACTAAACTAAAATATACATACCACCAGTAGGGAGACGAGTGCCGCCGTGACGAAAAAGACTAGGAGTGACATCTGCAATAAGTAAATAATCGAATAAAAAAAACATGAATTCACGTAATTGCTTTTATGAGGTCAAACTTAATTCACGTAATTGGAAGTGTTTTTAATATACAACAATATTTAACCTAATCATCGTCTTCGTTCTCATCCTCGGCCTCGTCTTCATCATCATCCTCCTCATCCTCATCCTCATCCTTATCTTCATCGTCGATTTCATCTGTATCCTCATCCCCATCAAATTCTTCTTCTTCTTCTTCTTCTTCTTCTTCTTCTTCTTCTTCTTCTGCCTCAAAATTTGGGATAAGACGCCTCTTTCTTCCCTCTATTTTCCTCAACAATATCTTCAACATCTATTGTATCTGAGTGTTGTCCCAAGTATTGGGACTTTTCGATCTGGTCCTCTTGGTATGCTGGGTCTCCAACGTTGAATGTATTTCTAGATTTAATCTTGCATACTGCCTACCAGTCAAATCGATCTCTACGACGCCTTGGGTAGCTTGTATAGTAGACTTGAACAGCCTAATTTGCTATCGCAAATGTATCGGACCCTCTATACCTCCTGCGATGATTTATATCGACGAATCCAAATTGTTTATCGATTCTCCAACCGATATTTGGTGTCGTATCGAACCATTCATATTTGAACATCACAATATGCATATCATATGGGCCAGTATATTGTAAATCTACAATATCCCGAAGCACTCCATAATAGTCAAAGTCCGGCTCGTCGTCATAGACGGTGCCTCTTATGCAAACACCGGAATCCTTGTTATTGATGCCGTCATTGATAAATTCGACATTTATAGCATTCTGAGTTGACTTAAACCTGAAGCCATTAACGACATAGCCTGGCCAAGTCTTTATTTGCTTCTTCGGTCCCAGTGCCAGATAACGAACACTCTCATGAGTGAGTGTTGTTTCAGGCAATAAAACCTGTAAACAAATATTTATAATTTAAATGTTTCAGATTATATATTAATAATCTCAATTATAATCACAGTTACTTACGTATTTGCGAAACCATGACGGAAATGTACAATCAACCTCTCTTTGAAGTCCCTCATCGGTAATATCGGGTCTCCTCATTTTGACTTCATCTCTAAATACACTATTAGGGAAAATAAGAATATATAAGTGTAGTCACTTACTTCATCAAATTCGAGATTATAACGAGTGCAAGTGTACTGACTTACTTCTCCAAATCTCTCACTTCTTGTATATCACAGTTTAACAAGACATATCGGTGAGCGGCATCATACTCGTCGTCTGTCAACCACCGTCTTTTACTAGCCCCAACAGGCTTGCCCCTTATATTGAATCTTCCTCCATTCTCAACGTCCTCATCATTCCTTTGAGGTCTATTTCGATTTGTTTTAACATGAGTATCGAAATAAATGGAGCAGAAGTTTGACACCTCTTCGATAAGATATGCTTCGCATATCGAAGCCTCTATATGAGCTTTGTTGCCAACTTTCTTCTTTAGATGATGTAGGTATCTAGAGAGACAAATTATCTTGAGAATTAAGAAAGAATTTTAAAACCCACTAAAATTCAGCTTAAATTATATCGATATTTATGTACCTTTCAAATGGGTACATCCATCGATAATGAACAGATGCACCGACACATGCTTCGTATGCTAGATGAATCGGTAGATGCTCCATGCTGTCGAAGAAGCCAGGAGGAAATATTTTCTCCAACTTGCAAATTGTTAAGATAATCTTCTCTTCAAGTTCAACCATGTGTTGCACAGTCAACTTAGTTGAACAAATATCCCTAAAAAATATTGATAGTTCGGCCAACAGAACCCATACAGCAGAAGGCAACAACTCTTTCAAAGCAATGGGCAGTAATCTTTCCATAAACACGTGGCAGTCATGACTCTTCATTTCCGTTAGCTTGCGTTCATTGAGGTCAACGCATCTAGACAAATTCGACACATAGCCGTCGGGAAATCTTAAAGTAGATATCCACTTGCAGATTATTAATCTATCTTCCTTGCTCAATGTGTATTATGCTATCGACTTACTTAATTGTCCAGCAGCTCCCCTTTGTATCAAGTTCAGATAAGGACGCTTGCATATCTCGGCAATGTCTTGTCTTGCTTTTGGATTATCCTTCGTCTTTCCTTTAATGTCCATGACGATATTGAAGACATTATCGAACACATTTTTTTTATATGCATAACATCAAGATTATGCCTTATAAGATTATCTTTCCAATAAGGCAAGTCCCAGAAGATACTCCGTTTGGTCCAGTTATGGGTTTGTCCGAACCCATCGACACGATTGTTCGATGGATCTTCCATTACAGTGGGCAAATCCTTTACATCTTCCCAAATATCGTATCCCGACAATCTGGCAGGCGGATGAAAAAATTCTTGTTTTCCAGCTCTGAATACGTCCTTGTTCTTTCTCCAAGGATGACTCGCGGGCAGAAATTGACGATGACAATCAAAGAAAGAAGTTTTTCCTCCATGCTTAAGGCAGAACGCCTTACTATTTTGCATGCATATCGAACAAGACAGGGTGCCGTGAGTACTCCATCCCGACAGCATACCGTATGCGGGAAAATCATTGATTGTCCACATCAGTGAAGCTCTCATCTGAAAGTTCTGTTTTCTAGAAATATCATACGTCGTGACGCCGATCTCCCACAGCTATTTTAGCTCATCCACCAACGGCTGTAAATATATATCGATATTCTTCGTCGGATTTTTGGGACCCGGTATAATAGCTGTCAAGAACATATAAGGAGTCTTCATACACATCCATGGTAGCACATTGTAAGGGGTCAGAATGACCGGCCAGCAGGAGTATTGAGATCCCGACTGCCCGAAAGGGGCGAATCCATCAGAACATAGCCCCATGCGTACATTTCTGGGCTCTGCAGCAAAATCTGGATGGCGAAAATCAAAATATTTCCACGCCTCTCTATCCAAAGGATGTGACAATTCTCTATCGTCCTTTGTACGTTCTTCGTTGTGCCACGTCATGTGTTCTGCTGTATTCTGAGACATATACATCCTCTGCAAGCGCTTCGTGATCGACAAGTAATGCATATACTTGTAAGGACGTCGTTTTCTAGTTGACTTTCCTTTTCCCCTGACTTTCTTGTAACGATCCGCATTACAGAAGCGGCAACTTTCTACATCCTCGTTCTCCTTGTAGTACAACATGCATCCGTTGCGACAACAATCTATCTTGTCGTACCCCAGTCCCAGTTGTCAGACCATCATCTTCGACTTATAGAAGTTTTTTGGAAGCTCTTTTGATTCCTTCGGTAACACCTCCTTCATTAGTTGTGTAATCCGATCATAGCAAGTTTGTGGCAAGTTAAAATCGGACTTTATGTTCAACAACCGCATCGTCACTGACAGTACGGAATGTGGATCACAACCAGGATATAAAGAAGTTTCAGCATCCTGAAACATATCATAGAACTCCTTCGCCTCGGGATTAGGATCCTCCGGATCAAAATTAGGCCCTGCCGAGTCGTACACCATATCTCGTGCAAGGTTCTGCACGTATCCATAATCAACGGAGCATTCGTCGTCATCGACGACAAAATCTGCTGCAGCATTATCATCAAAAGCATAAGTAGCAGCATTCGCAACCTGTCTTTCGGCATAGTTCACCTTGCGATGACCACAGGCCGTAATCACGTACGAAACCCTTACGGGTCAAATGATCTCTTACACTCACCACTTCTTCGTAACGTCTATTGTGACAATTACGACATGGACACTTGATTTTGTTACCGTCTATAAACTGAGCTTTGCTCATGGCATACTTAAGAAACACTTCCACGCCTGCCTGAAAATCGTCACTCACACCTATTCTGCTCTCGTGTTGTCGTTTGTACATCCATGTACGATCAACGAAATAATGATCCATCACAGATTAGATGTAAAAATCTGTATAGTAAGACAAACTAAACAGAATTAGTATATAATCATGTAACTGGTGGATCCACTAGTATTCTAGCTCGACAAGAGAAAAATCTAAATACAGTTGTTACTAATAGTTCGATACCGATAGTGCGATACCGATACCGATACCGATACCGATAGTACGATACCGATACCGATACTGATACCGATAGTTCGATACCGATCGTGCGATACCGATATCGATACCGATAGTGCGATACTGATACCGATACTGATAGTTCGATACCGATAGCATGGTTTAAAGTATCGGTCGATACCGATCCGATACAGCTGATACCGATACGGTTTGGTATGTTCCGATCCGATATCGACCGATACCAAATATTGACCGATACCGATATTGGGGGTCTTTGTTCCGATCAATTCGGCAAAACCAATCAGTAAGGGTGACTACTATTTCATATAATTTCAAAACTACTAAGAAATAACGCCGAAATACTTAAAATTATGCCTAAATGTATAAAATATATGTTTTAAATGTAAATAACTTATTAATAATTATTTGTTTTCCGATACCAAAGTCCGATACTCCGATACGATACCGCCGATACTACCGATATCGCCGATACCAATACTCATAGGAATAGTCCGAAACCGATTCCGATACCGATATTGTGAACCTTGACCGATAGTGCGATACCGATACCGATACCGATAGTGCGATACCGATACCAAACTGAGTCAATCTATCTATTTTTAAATTGCAAGAGTCCACTTCTAGGATATGGGAGCTATATCCTAAATATCTAGTCTAAAATTAACTTGGTTAGGATACTAGAGTGTCCTTATTATCTAGCAAGCACTACCTTAATCTAGTCACACTAGCATTAATTACCTATAATTCCTACCATGTCTACAATCACACATTACACCCCAAGCCGTCCTGCATGCTAATAGGCATGGTAGGCCTGTCTTTCATTCCTCACTCTCTAAAGCACACATACACATATATATGTATATCACAGTTAGATGTATAGATATATACATCTATATAGAAGCACACAACTGACTTATGCAGATGAAGAACTCGCACTGTCCTTGACACAGTGAACATATACACCATGAACCCAAACTCCATATTCACATTTACTAATCCAAACACCACCAAACTAATGGATAACACCCAATATGGATAACACATTATTTAGCCAATATATAAACTCAGATGAATTTAATAAGCAAAGCCCCCCACCGCCCCCGACCAAAGCCCGTCGCCCCAAGCCCGCCGCCCAGCCCCCGACGCCCCCGCCCCAAGCCTGCCGTCCAGCCCCCGACGCCCCCGCCCCAAGCCAGCCGCCCAGCCACCAACGCACCCGCCCCAAGCCCGCCGCCCAGTCCCCGACGCCCCCGCCCCAAGCCCGAATGTCCCCAAGCCCGCCACCCCCGCTGTCCCTACGTCGACACCGCGACACAGAGAGAGAGAGAGAGAGAGAGGGGATTACCTTCGGGAGAGAAAGAGGAGAGGACGGCAACGCCGTTCACCGAAGCCGCGAGAGAGAGAGAGAGGAGAGAGATTGAATTTGGGGGGAATGCTAAAAGTTTCCCCCGCCTTTTCATTTAAGTCTGGAACGTAAATTTGGCGACGGCATAGCGACTGCTCATAATCCGTCGCCAAGTAGTCGCTATTATTGATTATTCGACTGAATATCCGTCGCTACGTACTCGAAGATATGTCCCGCCAATTCTCTACACAATTCCCGCCAAATAAGTGACTACGTAGCGACGACTGGGGATCCGTCGCTATAATTCCGACAGTCTAGCGACGGACGTGCGACCTTTCCTCCCCCTAAAATTAAAATAAAAAATGGCAAATACGTGTAGTCGGTACTCAGTCGCTGAGCAGCCACCTAGCCGTCGCTAACACCGACGTAAAATTTCCGTCGCTAAATATTCGTCGCTAATTAAGTGTATTTTGGTAGTGGACGAATTTGATGCGTATCCGTCAAAATTTGCCGTATCGGCCTCTGTGCAAAATTCTCAATTACTTTGTGCACGTTCGTCAGATCGGGACGAAACTTACGCCAACTGGACCGTATCGTTTTTCTGGTCCTGTATGCCAAGTTTGGTCCGATTCTGAGACAGTTGATAAAATTACCATTTTGCGGGCCCCACGGTCCGACTCAACGAGTGATTTTATGCACGACCCACCGGAATCTAACTTTGGACATATGGTTGTGTTCGTATCGGAAAACCGGATTCGTAGACATATAGTTTGACGATTTACGAGACCACTGACTCTGGCACGCTTTTCGGTACAAAGCGGGTCCAACGGCAGACACCGTTTTGGCCCAAATTTACCGTTTTGCCCCTGTATCCATAATTGGACTTAAGGACAGGCAATCCTAGCTAATTTGACTATTCCGAGAATGTTGGTAACGTTTATTTCAGCTTTCGAAGACAGTTGTGATGACTTGGACTTTCTGACTTGGCGATACATTGTTGGTTCTCCGTGCAACCTCCAGGCAAGTATACCTTGCCGAACATATACAGTATTTACATGGTTTATCTTTCTTTATTGTATTCCTTTTCATATTGTCACATGATTCCATATTGTGAGTGATTCGTCCTTGATTGCCTTACTTGTTCTAGATTACGTGCACGTATAGGATATTTGACATTGCTAGATTATTGGTCTTATCATGTTACCTTGCTTTGCGATTGAGTTGTCAGTTTCTGTATCTGTTCTTGACTTAACTAATCTTGAATGGGAGTATCTTGCATTGTACTACAGTTGAGATATACTATAGATTGGGAGTATCTTGCATTGTACTACGACCTATAGCCGATTCTTCTACCTTGATATCACTTGATTGACTTGACTTGAGACATGCCATAGATTGGGAGTATCTTACAATGTACTACGACCTATAGCATATATTGATTGATTGATTGACTTGACTTGCGATACTATAAATTGGTAGTATCTTGCATTGTACTACGATTTATAGGAGTCTACTTGACTTTGTATCCATTAGGAGAGAAGATCGATACTAGAATTGGCTAATCTTAACTGGGATTATCTTGCATTGTATTACAGTCAAAAACTACTATAGATTGGGAGTATCTTGCATTGTACTACAAGCTATAGAGGTTAATCGATTGATTGGTAGCCAAGTCTAGTATTACATTTCCACATTTTAGAGATCTTTCTTGCACCGTTCTCATCCTCCATACATGTTATTTACTGTCATATTAGTAGGCATGTTTTATGTATCTTACTTGTCCTCTGAGGACCTGATGATCTCTTCAGGTAGCTGATTGCACGGAGTTAGTTAGCTGAGCATGTGGTAGTTGACTTCATCTGCATGATTCAGGTATTTTGTTAGTGTTATTGATTTACTATCTTTTTCGTGCTTTTATGATATATCCCGCTTATCATCTTAATTGTATAGACTCATATTATTCTTGGAGTCTAATCGAACAATATGCTACTGGGCTGCAGACCATGACCCATACTTGTTCATTCTTGTTTTATATGATTCTTGTGGATTGAGATATAGTTTAGATTAGACATGATACCATGATCTTGACAGCTTATACGTACTCGAGTCGGGCTAGAGTTCGCTCGATACGTAGCTGGCTTGCTCACGAGCTCGCGTCCGAAAACCGGGTGCGGGTCGTGACAAGTTTTTGTGGTGGCCCATGCAGGTCAGAGCATATCGTATCGGTTACGTAACTGTACTGATACGAGCCTGCGAACATGACTAAACCTTAGAAATCTCAATCCACTCTGCTTTGAAAATTCTCCTAGAAATTTTTCTTCCGTCTTGGAAATTTAATATTCGTTCTCGATTATTCTCCCTTGCCTTCTTGTACCATTGATTCTCGTTCTTTCCTATTCCGAGGTGACGAATGATCGTGCTGTCTAGAATTCAACAGAGATTCTTAAATTATATTTGAATATTGCTTGATTTTGAATATTGTTTGTTTGATAGATATGTGGAGATATAGATGTCATATGTCTTAGATATCTAGGGATGACTCTAGCAACTTGATGGAAGGTTATAAAGTTTTTAGTGACATACCCTTGAGGGAGTAGCGTGACCAAAGGTGGGTAGAAGTTCTCGAGGTTTCATAATTACAAATGGCTAGAGAGGGTCATAAAATATTGTTGGAGAAATTAAATTAGAGAAGATTAAAGAATAGTGGACTTTGAATTTTAAGGAATAACTATGAATTAGAATTTCGAGGACAAAATTATTTTTAAGGTGGGTAGATTTGTAGCTCCCCTTCACGAAAATTCTTGAAATATTTATTTATTTTATTTATTTGATTTAAATAGTAATTTAGATTTTTATAAATAATTATTTAGTTAATTATTATGATAGATGACTTTAGCCATGGTTAGGAATTAGAGCACCAGACGCCTAGGAATAATGGCACGGATAGTGCAGTGGCGTGCCTTGACTAGTGTATTAGCCATGCCAGGGAAGATCGAGCCATAGTGACGTCTTAACTAGAAAAACTAGGCCAAGTTACGACTTAACCCTATCAAAAATTTTATTTATTATTTAATTATATTATTGAGTTTTCGGGAACCCGGTTGTACCGAACCTGTCCAGATTAGACCCAAGTCAAATCCAAGCCCATGTAGGCATGTAGTGGGACCAAATACGGCCTTGTAGACATATTTGGTAAACGCAAATATTTTGTATATATTTTTAGGAATTGGCGATTTATTTTTATCAAATTATTTATTATATAAATGATATGTATATGTATGTGTATATAGATTTTTTTTTATGTGTATATAAATGATATGTATATGTATGTGTATATAGATTATATATGTGAGTATGTATATATATAAATATATATTGTATACGTGTGTATGTATGTGTAAATATATATATTTAAATATATATTGTATACGTGTGTATGTATACGTATATATAAATATATATTATATATGTGTTTATGGGTATTTATATATAAATGTATATAAATATATATATGTATAGGTGTGTATGTGTATAAATATACATATGTATTTGTGTGTATATATAAATATATATGGTAATATGTGCGTTATGTATATATATATAGGTATAATAGAATGTATACCTGTATGTGTATATCTATATATATATATATATAAATATATACACATGTATTAGTTAAATATAAATAGAAAAAGAAAAAGAAAAAGAAATAAGCAAATAAGGAACAAACCCAAAATCCCAGCCCTGCTGAATCGAGCCCAGGCCACAACTCATAGACAAACTCAGCTAACACATGTTCATACCCGCTCAGCCTAATAGCCTAAACTCAGCCCAAGGCTTCCCCAAAACCCCAATAGCCCACAGTAGACCCAGCCCATTTGAACTGAGAACCCCCACAGAGCTCAAACCGAGCCTATCCGAGCTAGCTGCCCTTTCCATTTGAGCGCCCCCAACCCGCTTTATATAACAGAGAGGAAGAGATCGAAATTCACGAAAACCCTAAACACCTCCGCCGACTCCCAGCCATCCTGGGCAGATTCCGCACGACCACGCGCCACCACACGCGGCCAACGGCCGGTCGACAGGCCGCGCGCGCACAGCAGGGCGATAGAAACAGAGAAGTGGCAGCGGACGTGCCAACTTTGAGACGCGATAACTTCCACCTTGTTCGATCTCTTATCGAACCAATTGCTCAGGTACGTTCACAACCCGACCATCTATCTGACCCTTTAATTAGATTCGAATATACCCTATTAGATTTCTTTGAAAGTCGATCCAAAATCAACGAAAAATCGTTGATAAAACAATTTAGAAAATAGTTTTGACGCCCTGTTCGAGGATCGATTCTGATCAACTCGTACACAATATTTAGAAGCTATTTAATGACAGTCCTAAACAACCTATAGGGCTTCGAATTCCTCTTTACAGAATTTGATTTCGTCGACTACGTGTCGAGAAATCGGATACCGAAGTTTGACGAAAACCTGTTTTAAAATCAATAAAATTCTTCGATACAACGTGCGTTCCGCCAATCCGGGCGACGTGGTCGCGAACCGAAAGTATCAAAAGGTGCGTAACGGCTTCGTAGACGTGTGGGCTTTGACGGAATTCAAATTGGTCGCGTGTGCGCGACGAATTTGATGCGTATCCGTCAAAATTTACCGTATCGGCCTCTGTGCAAATTTTCCAATTACTTCGTGCACGTTCGTCAGATTGAGACGAAACTTGCGCCAACAGGACCGTATCATTTTTCTGGTCCTATATGCCAAGTTTGGTCCGATTCTGAGACAGTTGATAAAATTACCGTTTTACGGGCCCCACGGTCCGACTCAACGGGTGATTTTGTGCATGGCCCACCGGAATCCAATTTTGGACATATGGTTGGGATCTTATCGGAAAACCGGATTCGTAGACATATAGTTTGACGACTTTAGAGACCATTGACTCTGGCACGCTTTTCGGTGCAAAGCGGGTCCAACGGCGGACACCGTTTTGGCCCAAATGTACCGTTTTGCCCCTGTGTCTAGAATTGGACTTAAGAACAGGCAATTCTAGCTAATTTGACTATTCTGAGAATATTGGTAACGTTTATCTCAGCTTTCGGAGACAGTTGTGATGACTTGGACTTTCTGACTTGGCGATACATTGTTGGTTCTCCGTGCAACCTCCAGGCAAGTATACCTTGTCGAACATATACAGTATTTACATGGTTTCTCTCCCTTTATTGTATTCCTTTTCATATTGTCACATGATTCCATATTGTGAGTGATTCGTCCTTAATTGTCTTACTTGTTCTAGATTACGTGCACGTATAGGATATTTGACATTGCTAGATTATTGGTCTTATCATGTTACCTTGCTTTGCGATTGAGTTGTCAGTTTTTGTATCTGTTCTTGACTTGACTAATCTTGACTGGAAGTATCTTGCGTTGTGCTACAGTTGAGATATACTATAGATTGGGAGTATCTTGCATTGTACTACGACCTATAGCCGATTCTTCTACCTTGATATCACTTGATTGACTTGACTTGAGACATACCATAGATTGGGAGTATCTTACATTGTACTATGACCTATAGCATATATTGATTGATTGATTGACCTGACTTGCGACACTATAAATTGGGAGTATCTTGCATTGTACTACGATTTATAGGAGTCTACTTGACTTTGTATCCATTAGGAGAGGAGATCGATACTAGAATTGGCTAATCTTGACTGGGATTATCTTGCATTGTATTACAGTCAAAACCTACTGTAGATTGGGAGTATCTTGCATTGTACTACAAGCTATAGAGGTGAATCGATTGATTGGTAGCCAAGTCTAGTATTATATTTCCACATTTTAGAGATCTTTCTTGCACCATTCTCATCCTCCATACATGTTATTTACTGTCATATTAGTAGGCATATTTTATGTATCTTGCTAGTCCTCTGAGGACCTGATGATCTCTTCAGGTAGCTGATTGCACGGAGTTAGTTAGCTGAGCATATGGTAGTTGACTTCATCTGCACGATTCAGTTATTTTGTTAGTGTTATTGATTTACTATCTTTTTTGTGCTTTTATGATATATCCGCTTATCAGCTTAGTTGTATAGACTCATATTATTCTTGGAGTCTAATCGAACAATATTCTAATGGGCTGCAGACCATGACCCATACTTGTTCATTCTTGCTTTATATCATTCTTGTGGATTGCGATATATTTTAGATTAGACATGATACCATGACCTTGACAGCTTATACGTACTCGAGTCGGGCTGGAGTCCGCTCGATACGTAGCTGGCTTGCTTACGAGCTCGCGTCCGAAAACCGGGTGCAGATCATGACACGCATGAATGCTTCATAAAGCATGCACGGTCCCATCGTCCAAGGCTTGGCATAGCCTTGGCTTGACCATGAGTTAAGTTACGTTGAGCGGCTTGTGACCTAAGTCTAGGCACTTGGGTGACTTGGTCGTTCAAGTCGAATGCGTGCACGGCACGATCCATTAAGGCAAAGCTTGACGCAGCCTTTGCTCGTTAAGTTGTTGCGAAGTTAAGTTAGGCAAAGTTATGTCGGTCGACCTAAGATATTACAAGTACCGTCCCGCTCTTTCGCGGTTTGCAAAGTTACGTAGTCCCACGATCTCAAGGCCCGTCGACTTGGGCAGAAGTATCGCGTATAGCACGATTGGCTTAAGGCACGATGCACGGACTTAGTGTTTAAGGCAAGGACCACAATTGATTCAAAGTGAGTTTTGAGAAAGGACTATCAAATAGACGTTCATGAGTTGAACAAAATGATACGGTAACAAGGAAAGAATGCTCGCGACCGTGGGTCGTCGAGGGGTCTCAAGGTTAGAAGTCTTGAACTTGGTTTTGAAAGAGATGGTAACGTTGGAAGAGGAATGACTGTGTGAGACGTTAGTTTGTGTTGAGTCTTGCATGGTCATTGGACAACTTGTCGACAAGGGCAAAGATTTCCTCGAACGGCAACCCTGGGCCATGGGACCGACTCGGCCTAGGAGGAAACATGTGTATAGCCGAGCTGGGAGTACGCTCCCGCTCAGGTTAGTCGGGGACTTTCAGTGGGGATCGCTACTTGCGCTGAAAGGTATCTCGAATAACAAAGCTATAGGTCCAGGTATAGTTTGTGATGATAGTGACCTCATATAGGTGGGTCGGCACGGGCAGCAATCCGCGTGTGTGCCTTTGGATTGAGTCTAGTTGAATGTGTGTATGGTTGGAACACGATGTTTGGGCCTAAGATTTGGCTGCAACGTAGGCGACGTGCTTCGGCATGAGATGTGGCGTCGAGTCTTAAGTGTTGGCATATAAGTTGCATAGTTTGGATGTGAGTTGTCTTGAGTTTAAGTTAGAAAATATGGCAAGGCAAAAGTCGGTCGAGTGACACTTAGCCCTCAAGTCTTGATTGGGTCAGTTGGTAATCAAAGTAGCAAGGGCCGCGAGGCGGCGATATGGTTAAGTCATCCTGAGTTGCGAGGCACGGCACGATGAATTCGTAGCACGATCACATGGAAATGGAGTCTCATCGCATAGTTGCGTCTCCGATTTTAAGCCGTAAGGCAAACACGACTTGATAGGTTAACTTGGTTGGTACAAGCACGGGATGGTCTAGAGACACAAAATAGGCCAAGACATCGGTCCTAAAACTGATCCTAAGACAAGAGTAGAAAGACAATTGATAAGAAGGGACTATGTTACACAAAGTAAATCAAACGTGATGGTTTTGTATGGGTGGGCGAGGAGCTCATTCTACCAGTACAGTTGAGTACTGACACCCACATAGTTTTTATGTGCAGGCACAGGTAGAAGCTCGTGGCGCGGAGCTCGCTTGGATGCGTCAAGGCACGAAATTTCTTGGCAATCCGAAGCGTGCGGCCGCATGGATTCAAGACTTATACTGGACATAATATATGGACGTCGCCTTCCAAAGCATCCGCTGGCTCAAAACATGTATTGAGAGATGAGAGAGAGAGCTGAGTGACTTGTAATGTGAGATGAGTGAGCTTGAGAGACCTGTAATCTTGGCCTTGCATCCCATTGTAACCTTTGTTTCAATATCAATAAAAGAGTGTTTTGCAATGACTTGTGTTTTGCTTCAAATTCCGCTGCTATTGTTCAATGTCTCTGCTTGGGACTTCTGTGCGACGATCCCGTCGTAGCCGCTGAAATCGGCAGTTATGGAACCCGCCTTGCACGAGCGCAATCTAGGCTCGTGCGGCATCACACCTTCAGCTCAAGTGACTGATGTGGACGGTATTCTCCCAAGCTGAATTGGTTCGATATCCTACAAGAGTGCGCTAAGCACATTATTAAAATTTAATGTCGCTTTACTAAGAGTGTAGAATTACCTTTCCATATATATTATACCAATTTGTATTATTCCTTTTATATATCCAATAACTAATAAAAGACATGATGACTATGTGACAACAACAAAAATGTTTCTCCCTCAATTTTTTTTTTTTTTGATTAATTATTTAAATCTTGTTAAGCACACAATTTACTGGCCATTAACAAGAAAGAAAAGGGGCTAATAAATTAAGTGATTTATTTAATTGCAAATGCGTGGTGTCTTAGTTGTTATGGGAAAAAAAAGGGTGGTCATTAATTAATCAATCAAAGTTGTAAGCGAGTGACATACGTTTTGAATTAGTTATGGCAGCCGGGTCTATTGGGTCATCTTATCTTATGGTCACATATATATGGACTAAATTGCAAAAAAAACCATCCAATCAAATGGACTAAATTGCAAATGACCCCATCCATCCTTTCTCTCCTTCCTGGCTAATTCTCTCTTTGACTTGACTTGAGAGAATACTCTATGGCTTCTCTTGCTCTTTATAAACCTCCCTCTAATTCCTTCTTCTCTATATTCTTTCTTCATTACAACTCTCTCTCTCTCTCTCTCTCTCTCTCATTAGTACTACTCTCAAAATATGTCTAAGGTTAGTAGTCGTCATTCATTATAATGATTTTGTTGGTTGTACCAAAAAATAAAAATAAAAATAATGGTTAATTACTTTTCCTCCTTGGTCTAGTCCAACTTCTTACTTTTTTTCTTGAGAATATTTCAATTTTGATTCTTGTTGGTCTATATCTATCCTTTTTTTTCTTTGCTTCACTAGTGTAACAACTCATACATAATCAAATTTTGTTGCTTGAATTAATCTTAGCTTAAACCCAAATGATGATTAATTACTTAATTTTTCTGGTCCAAGTCCAAATCCTTTCCTTCTTTCTTTGCTTCTCTAGTGTACAAACTCTTACTTAGTTTTTGTATTTGAATTATTAATGTTTGCTTAACTAACCCAACAAATTAATTATATTTCCAAGTATATATGGTTCTTGTTTATATATTAACAATCTTGCTAAATTGAACTTGGAATTTCCATTGATTTTGTGGTTTAATTGCAGAAGGTTGTGGTGAAGCTCGACTTGCATGATGACAAAGACAAGCAAAAGGCCCTAAAGGCCGTCTCCAAACTTCACAGTATGTTATTTTTTGATTGACAACTGCCACATAGACGGTTGTAAGTACGTACTTAAAATCTCTAACAGTAACTAATACTTGTGCAGACGTCGACTTGATCGCCATGGACATGAAGGAGAAGAAGCTGACCGTGGTGGGGCTGATCGACCCCGTGGACGTGGTCAAGAAGCTGCGCAAGTTCTGGCACACGGAAATGGTGTCGGTGGGACCCGCCAAGGAGCCGGAGAAGAAGAAGGACGATGCCGCCAAGAAAGACGGCGACGGCAAGAAGAAGGAGGACCCGGTCGTGGAGCTCGTCAATGCGTACCGTGCCTACAACCCTTACATGACCAGTCACTACTACGTCCACAGCTCCGAGGAGGACCCCAATGCTTGTGTCATATGTTGATCGATCGATCGACCGATGTCGATCGACGGAGAAAAAGTTTTTTATTTTGATTTTGTATAGATATCTATAGCTATGATGAGCTCGATCAGTCCCAATTTTTGTTACAACTTTCTTGTTCTTCTTTTTGTTTGATTTCGTGTAGAGTTGGGACAGTCATTGAACGAATTTTCTTCCTTGGGAGTTGTTGCTATGATTTGGTGACCCTTGAATTGTGATTGTGTAGCTATTTTGCACGGATACGGATAGGACACAGACAAAGGAAGGACACAGCGATGCAGATAGCTAGCAGATTTTGGAGTACTGGCCCAACAGTACTTTCTGATACGTGTCCAACACGACACTGTCGAGCACTTTTGGAGTGACCGTGCTTCCTATTGTCTACTATGATGCTGGAACTTTTTGTTTGGGCCAACGTCCTTTACGCGTCGCAGTCGACTGGCTGTGGATTTGTCCTTTATGCGTGATGTGAGCAATGTCCAAAAGCCAGAAATCCTGACGAGGGCTTGATGGACTTCACTATGAAAGCTCCTTATCAGCACACAAAGTCGAGCGTTGCTGATTATAGGTCCTTTGGTTGATTTTTCCAAATGTTAAAGAAGCGGAGCGGAGCTGAGCTCATTCTGTAGAATAGTAAGATCCATTCCAATTTTTTGATTCTAGATTTAGAATGTAAGAGTGAAGCACATTTTGTAGAATAGTAAGATCCATCGTAGATTTTAATTTCTAGATTGTCATGTCTAATCCATCCGCATGAACTATAGGTTGGACCTGAAAATTTCTACATTCAGAATGTCGAAAATTATTTTGTAGAATAGTAAGTCCCAAATCTGGAGCCCAATTTTAGATTTACATTTTTTTTCACGTTAACTTATTTACCATACAATTTTTGGGACCATTGCTCATTTTAACATTTTCTACTATTCTCATACAAACTCAACACATTCTACATTTACTTTTATTTTAAATTTTTGGACCTCGAGACGAAATTTTGAGCATCACCTACTAACTGTGCTCTAAAGACTCTTTGGATATTCTGAATTGGAATTTAGAGAGTTGGTTTATGGAGTAAAAGGTGAGTCTGAACTGTAACGGGGATTCAAGCTAACCAAAGTTCCAAGGTTTCGTAGTATTGGTAGCGGATTCGGAATGGTATTCTTTTTATGAGTATCGGGATCGACCGTATGGACTGGACAAATATGGACGGGTTCAGTTCGGTGTAAATTTTTTGGTATCCAAATTTATTTTTATTTTAATGTATTATTAACTTTGTAGAAAAAATATATTTTATAGATTTAGTTTAGTCATAAGTTTAAATATTTTATGTGTTATTTCTTAATAATTTCAGATTTTAATGAATTAGCAGTCACCCTTGTCGATCGGTTTACCTACGATATATATATATATATATATATATATATATATATATATATATATATATATATATATATATATATATATATATATATATATATATATATATATATATCCACTAGTATATATATAAAAGAAAAGATACAAGGGCCACATGCCTCCACACTAACCAATTGGGCTAGTGGATATATATATATATATATATATATATATATATATATATATATATGCTTTTACACTCTTGTTCATTTAATTGATCTATTGAATTGTTTTTTTTTTTGCCGAATCGATTGGAAAAGAGATCCTAAATGTCAGTATCAGTCGGTATTGAATCGGGACATGCCTAACTATATCAGTATCAGTATTGATCGTATCATAACGACATCGAATGATACTTCAAACTATGAATAAAACTCCAGGAGAATGCCAAACATAATCTTAAAAAAATGGAATCGTGATCCGTTATTCTCAATTTACATTATCCAAACAAACCCTTGCAATATCTCGCTTTTGCAATGACTATTGCTTATGCTAGAAGTTGTTGCCAATACTAATTTTAGATTATTGGAGGTGTGTTAGTAGTTTGATTTCAGTATTGGATTGCATTTTGAGTTAAGTCCCCTTCTGAAATTTGTACAGTAGGAAACTGATACTCTAGTTAGAAATTATCTCTGGTATCGATCCTGAAGGAAATAGACTGAAATATGAGTTACGTGCAAATAGCGTGAGGCTAATCGGTTAATGATCATGTTGTGGAGATGGCTCGGACAAGTTCTTATGAGTTCCATATTGGCAGGTTAAACTTAATTTTCAAAGTTTCTGCTGAGGTTATTTAAAAAATACCTCTTTCGTGAAGAAAACATTGTTAAGTTATATCTGAAATTTGTTACCTGCAAAATCTAGGACTATGTGGTTCATCTTGGAATTATTTACCTCCGCAATTGAATCTTCTACATCAAGATACATTGAGATTTATACCAAGGTTTACAATATCAGTATCAGCCGTATCATATCGTTTTTGGCATGTCCCATTTCAATATTGAGTGCTAGTATTACCGTAATACCGACGATACTCACAAAGGACTCTTTCCGACCCATTCAGGTAAGAAGAAAAAAAACTACAAGAAAAAGAGGAAAATATTGGAAAAAAGTTGTCGACCACAATGATGCAGCATGTTGAAAATCTACATACTTAAAAAATTTCTTCTTGACACATTATAACCATTCTATTTATTAAATTTGTATATTTATAAATTCCCAACATTGATCTATCTTAATCTTAATCAAATAATACATACAGTTATGCTTATGAAATATTTTCTAGTCTTTTAGTAAAAATTAATATTAACATTTATTTTCAACCGAAACTCCGGTGTGAAACCTCCTAAATCGTTGAAACCATCTATATCGCGATATCCGATTCTACCAACCTTGATTTATAAGAATATGTGTGCATATAAATCACTAACAGTGGCCATATAATGTGATAGAAGTTTTCTAAGACTAGCGAAGTATTTCGATAAACAAGTGAGCTATGATGAATAATTAAGTACTATTATTTTTGAAGTAAACTGTTAGGCACAATCAAGTATTCTAGCTTCACATAATTAGGGACATTTTCTACGTTTTTTCCATGACATTATAGGATATGCACGAATCTTAGTCTTGATGTTAAAATACTAAGCATTCCCTTTCAATCGCTAGCAGCCTCAGTGCTGATGCATACATGCAAGATGCAGAATAAATATATTATATATATATATATATAACACAAGTATTTTAATTTGTGGATCAAGGAGTTAAGACGGTTTTCCATAATTGACTTTATTAATCTCTTGTCGCTGTAATAAAGACTCTATCGTTGATTTTCCAAATTGTCGACGGAGAGGTCAGAATATCTTAATCTTCATAATTTTTTTGTCGCTGTAGTAAAGCATTTGTGGTTGATTTTCCAAACTGTTGATGAAAAGGTCAGAATATATATCTTAATCTTCATAATTTTTTATCGCTGTAGTAAAGCCTCTGGCTATTCTGAATTGGAATTTAGAAGAATTGGTTCATTAATTATAAAAAAGTTGTTGGGTTTTGGCCTTTGTGTTTAGAAACTTTAGTCCCACATCGGCTAGGCCAAAGGAGTTGTATCTCTACATATTAGCTATGCTAGTTTAGAGATGCACATGTGGTGTGAAGGTGCACATGGGTGTGCCATGTGGGATTATTTTTCTAATGGAAAAAAGACTAAATCAACAATTAAAAGCATTAATGCTTTTTGCTCTTGGAAAATTTATTTCCATGGGAGCTAGCGATTCGGACTCGGGCTCATGGGCTCATGAGGCGTAATGTGACGTTTTGTTGGCGCACTTTGCTTACCACGTCAGCATCGTGCGCAAGGTGCAAGGCGCGCGGGTTGCTAGAGTGGCGCAACTTGCTTCAGATCGTGCATGTGCATGATCTGAGCGGTTACTGCACGTTCGGAGTGGTTATTACCACGTCCCGAATGTTGTGCTAACCGGACAGTTGCTACTCGGGCCTATATAAGGTCTCCTCTCTCTCACAGGCAAAAAAATATACAGAACATATTCAGAGAGTTACTATAGTTTACAAGTGTTTCTTAACACAAGTAAACAGAGCCTGTCAGAGAGCAAAGAAGCTTTGCACCAGCGTTGCTTTTGCATGGAAGTCTGTGTTCGATCCGAGGAGTCAGAAGAGCAGAAGTATTCCAAAGTTCTCCGATGAACTTGCTGGTTCCTGGAAGCTATTCGTGTGGGACGAATATAGCTTTGAGCAACGGTGATCATTCACCCCAGCAGGCCATCTTCCATCTTTCGCCTGTCATCTTCTTCGCTGCTGTGATTACGAAATCGTCTTAGATTCTCGTAGATCACATGCTGCTGTGGATTACGAAATCTTTTTAGATTCTCGTAATATAATAACGAGATCTTCTTAGATCTTCGTTATACTTACGCAAACTTCCTAGAAGTGTTGCGTTGGAACATTGTTCTTACAATTGTTTCATCTTCTCAGTTATTTTCATCGAAAAATTGTGCCCCGGCAATAACAATCTCAAAGCTATATTGCTACGATGGAGAACTTTAATGCTTCACTCCTCAATACTGACTTTTGTAAGTTAGAAAAGTTTGATGGAGAGCATTATCAAGTCTGGAAGAGGAAGGTTTATCTCACTCTTCAACTCAGAGACGTTGATCACGTGCTTCTTGAAGAGGAACCTACTGTTCTAGATACTGGGTCTGCTGCTGTAATCGCTGCGGCTACTAAACTTCAGGCCAAGTGGAGAAGGAAGAATAGTATTTGCAGGCTGCTTATCCTGAATGCTATGGAGGATTCTCTAGCAGAATCTTACAATAAAAAACCTATTGCCAGAGACATATGGGAGTCTCTGGATAAACTGTACGAAGAAGACAAGAACAGGAGCAAGATATTTGTGGTTGAAAAATATCACAAATCGCTCTTTGAGGACGAGAAGTCCATGTTGCTGCAGGTAAAAGAATTTCTGAAACTGTGACAGAAGTTAGAAGACGAGGCGATGCCCCTCCCCGACAAGTTTGTTGTTGGAGGGATTGTCTCAAAGCTCCCCGCTGGATGGAGTAAGTTCTATGCAAACATGCATAGGAAGAAGCTTGAGATCAGTCTTGAAGATCTCTTGCAGGAAATCTATATTGAGGACCAGATGCGGGCTCAACTTAAGGTGGACGCACTGTCCAAGCAATTGGCTAATGCCAATATGGTTCGTACCAAGAAACCAAGGGGAAAGCAGGCGGCTTCCCACAGCAAGAAGAAGGACCCTAACAATCTGAACGTGAAGGGAACTTTCTTCAAGCGAAAGAAGGCAAAGTCTCAGATGCCTTGTTTCAAGTGTGGCAAGAAGGGCCACTTCAAAAGTGAATGCAAAGCAAAGACCAAGCAATCAGAGCAATGAGAGCCTAGTAAGGTATCTATGATCACTGACGCTGTTACTATGATTGTGCAGGTTGATGCGGTAGGGACTGACTCTGACTGGTGGGTAGACACTGGAGCCTCCTGCCATGTCTGCTCCAACAAGGAGTGGTTCACCACCTACACACCTTCTTCTGAAGTGGTTATGATGGCGAACCAGGGACAAGCTGAAGTGCTCAAGATTGAGACGGTGGTATTGAAGCTGACTTCTGGCAAGTCTCTGACGCTTCAAGGCGTAAAGCATGTTCTTTCTATCGCCAAGAACCTGATCTCAGGAGACCTACTCTGCAATGCAGGTCTCAGGATGGACATCAATGCTGGCGAGATGGTAAAGTCTATCAAGGGGACATATTTCGGGAAAGCTTTTTATACCGAAGAAACGTTCAAAATTCAGCTTGTAAATCAGTCCAATGTAATTAATGTGATTAATGAAATCACTCCTTCTGCTTATACTCTTGAGTTGTGGCATAATAGGCTAGGACATGTTCAATGTAAACGAATAAACAAAATGTCTAATTTAGGACTTATCTCCAAGTGTGGGGGTAAGGTAGAGAAATATGAAGTTTGTGCTCAAACGAAGATCACAGGGAAACCCTTTTCTCGGGTTAATCGAAGTACAGATCTTCTGGAGTTGGTACACTCTGATGTTTGTGACTTCAAACAGTTCTCTACAAAGGACGGGATAAAGTATTTCATAACCTTCATCGATGACTTCTCTAAGTATGCGTTCGTCTACTTGCTGAAGGCTAAAGACGAAGCATTCGAGAAGTTCATGGAGTTCAGAGCCAAAGCTAAGCGGCAGACTGGACAACAACTCAAAAGAATAAGAAGTGATCGAGGTGGGGAGTACAGGTCTCATGAATTCACATTATTCTGCAAAGAACATGGAATTGTCAACGAGACTACGGCTCCGTACTCTCCTCAATCAAACGGAGTAGCAGAGAGGAAGAACAGAACGTTAACGGAAATGATTAATTCAATGTTGTTGACTGCGGATCTTCCTAAGTGCTACTGGGGAGAAGCTGCGTTGACGGCCACTTTTATTCTAAATAGAGTGCCTTATGCAACTTCAGACGTTACTCCTCATGAACTCTGGTTCAAGATCAGACCTAACTTGAATGTCATTCGAGTGTGGGGGTGTCTAACATATGTCAAGCTTCCAGATCTGAAGATTCAGAAGCTTGGGACAAGGACTACTAAGACGATCTTCTTGGGGTATGCCGAGAAGAGTGATGCTCGGAGATTTCTTGATATTGAGTTAAATCATATCATTGAATCTCGCGACGCAAAATATTTTGAAGACAAATTTGTAAGGCACAAGAATATTGTTCTTGCGGATGTACCGGAGAACAATGAAGGTGCGCAGGAAACTGAAGTCTTCAATGAAGATGTGGTCCAAGAAGATGTTGTTGAAACAACGAATGAACCAGAACAAGCTGAGCCGTCAGCTAGGCGTATGAGGAGGCCGAAGAACTTCGGAAGTGACTTTGTCACCTATCATGTAGAAGCAGATCCGCTTACCTATGATGAGGCGATGAAGACCAGAGACGCAATTTTCTGGAAGGAGGTGATTGACAATGAAATTTATTCCATCACCTCAAATAACACTTGGGTGTTGGTTGATCTTTTTGAAGGAGCGAAACCCATCCGATGCAAATGGATCTTCAAGAAGAAGATGAAAGCAGACGGAACTATTGACAAGTTCAAGGCTAGGTTGGTAGCCAAGGGGTTTTCTCAGAAGCAGGAGATTGACTACTTTGACACGTATGCTCCAGTAGCCCGGATGACTACCATCAGAATGTTGATTGCTCTAGCAGCAATACATAATATGGTGATACATCAGATGGATGTGAAAATGGCTTTCCTAAATGGCGAGCTGACCGAAGAGATTTACATGTAACAGCTAGAGGGATTTATCGTCAAGGGTCTTGAAGACAAAGTCTGCAAGTTGGTAAAATCTTTGTACGGTCTTAAACAGGCTCCCAAGATGTGGCATGAGAAATTTGACAAAGTTATAAGGTCAAATGGCTACATGGTCAGCGAGACAAACAAGTGTGTTTATACAAAGTTCGCTGATGGAAGAGGTGTGATCGTTTGTCTGTACGTGGACGACATGCTTATCCTAGGTACGGATATGAGCTGTGTCACAGAGACAAAGAAATTCATCTCGAGCAAGTTCAATATGAAGGACTTGGGGGAAGCTGATGTGATCTTAGAGATCAAGATCATCCGGACAAACACTGGACTAACATTGTCACAGTCTCATTATATTGAGAAAATGATCACTCGTTATGGGTATCAGGATCTTCCAGGGATCGATACGCCGTACATGTGTGATCTGAAGCTGAAGCCTAATTCAGGAGAAAGCGTCAGGCAGCTGGAGTATGCAAGCGTAATTGGGAGTTTGATGTATGCTACTACTGCCACAAGGCCTGACATAGATTTTGCCGTGGAAATGCTGAGTCGTTTCACGAGCAACCCAGGTGTTGAACACTGAAAAGCTGTAAAACGGGTTATGAGATATCTCAAGAAGACTCAGATATATGCACTGTTCTACAGCGGAGATCCGTCGGTAGTGGAAGGCTTCAGTGATGCTAGCTGGTGCTCAGAGGTGAAGAGCGAGAGGTCTACAGGTGGATTCATTTTCACAATGGGTGGAGCTACTATATCGTGGAAGTCGAAGAAGCAGACTATGCTCTCGCGTTTATCCATGGAATCTGAGTTTTTTGCACTTGATACTGCAGCCGAGGAAGCAGAATGGCTTCGGGAGCTCATGTATGATCTTCCAGTGGTTGGAGCGCAAATACCGGCTATACCGATATACTGCGACAACCAGGCGACTGCGGCGGTGGCATCAAATGACCTCTTCAACGAAAAGAAGAGGACTGTGTGGTTGAAGCACAGGGCAGTACACGATCTTATCAAGAGAGGTGTTATTGCAGTGATTGCTGTTCGGAGTCAGGAGAACCTGGCGGATCCATTCACCAAGGGCCTCAAGCGCCAGCTGGTCAATGACACAGCTTGTAAAATGGGTTTGAAGACATTCTGATATTGTATTATTGTATTCCTACCATAAAGTTTTATGCTAATAGTTCAAAGAGAAATCTACTAGGCATCTAGCTTTTGGTTCAAGGGAGGACCACTAATCGGAAGAATATCAGGAACGGTGGGTACATGTTCTAATGGGCATGGAGAGGTTATAGACCTACAACCACTGTTTTCTACTGTTGTTTTCTGCGGAAAACGGATCCTGTGGGAAGGTTGACTTAAATGCCTTAATGAGTTCTCAGGCAGAGTGAATGCCTGGTGTGCTTTACAGGAAGCACGGTAGAACAGCACTACAAGGAGTAAAACTTCATGCTACTGTGGGGTGACTCCAGCATGAGGTTCCCAGGCATGGGGTAATGCCTCGACTTTGCTAGCCAAGTCACAGCGACGTAGCACCGCAAATAAGCAGTTAGCCTAATGCGGTATGTTAAAATAAATAGGGGTGTAGCCAGCACTACAAAGAGGAGGAGTTTCTCATGTTACAGTGGCACAACACCACGATGAGGTACCCGATTAGGGATAAAACCTCGGCCTTGCAAGCCATGTCGTTGCGGCGTAACACCGCAAGGGAGCCTAAGGCTTCATGCTGGGTATTTTGGCACTACAAAGAGACGGTTGCCTCATGCTACAGTAGTATGACACTACGATGAGGTTTCCGGTACGGGATAAGGCCTCGGCTTTAAGCCATGTCATAGCGGCGTAGCACCGCAAGGGAAGCGCAAAGCGCTTCATACCATGTCTCTTTGTAATGAACTCACCTATAGTGTATGGACAAAGAGATATCAGACCGTCTCTTGAGGGTAAACTTGTAGACGTCCAAAATTATACACTGAAATCAGGCTGGCACATGGCCTTTAATGTGTAGCCAGAAGCACATGTAACTACATTATATGAGTGGAAAGAATTTCAGCTATGATGCAGAATTCAAGGCTTAGTCCATTCTTGTATTATAGTCTGTTGTTTGACTCATGCGGGAAGATTTAAGTCGTCAGCGACATCTCTCCTAGTGCATGATGGATAGTTACTGTGGGGAACACTTATACCCATATATAGAGATATGTGGAGAATTGTTGGGTTTTGGCCTTTGTGTTTAGAAACTTTAGTCCCACATCGGCTAGGCCAAAGGAGTTGTATCTCTATATATTAGCTATGCTAGTTTAGAGATGCACATGTGGTGTGAAGGTGCACATGGGTGTGCCATGTGGGGTTATTTTTCTAATAAAAAAAAGGCTAAATCAACAATTAAAAGCATTAATGTTTTTTGCTCTTGGGAATTTATTTCCATGGGAGCTAAGCCCCGTAGGGGCTTAGTGACTCGGACTCGGACTCGGGCTCATGAGGCGTAATGTGGCATTTTGCTGGCGCACTTTTCACTTAGCACATCAACATCGTCGCTAGGCGCATAGTACGCTTTAGTTGCGCTCGTTGCGCGAGCAACTTGCGCTGGCAGGTTGCGCGGCCTAGGTTGTGCGACCAGGGTGCACGCCAAGTTGTGCGCAGGCTGCGCACAGGTTGCGCCAGGTTGCGCACAGGTTGTGCTAGGTTGCGCACAGGTTGCGCACAGGTTGCGCCAGGTTGCGCACAGGTTGCGCCCAGGTTGCGCAAGTGGTACAATGTGCTCGTTGTGCATGTGGCACAAGGTGTGCAATGTGCGGAAGGTGTAAGGCGCGCGGGTTGCTAGAGTGGCGCAACTTGCTTCAGATCGTGCATGTGCATGATCTGAGCGGTTACTGCACGTTCGGAGTGGTTATTATCACGTCCCGAATATTGTGCTAACCGGGCAGTTGCTACTCGGGCCTATATAAGGTCTCCTCTCTCTTACAGGAAAAAAAATATACAAAACATATTCAGAGAGTTACTATAGTTTACAAGTGTTTCTTAACACAAGTAAACGGAGCCTGTCAGAGAGCAAAGAAGCTTTGCACCAGCGTTGCTTTTGCACGGAAGTCCGTGTTCGATTCGTGGAGTCAGAAGAGCAGAAATGTTCCAAAGTTCTCCGACGAACTTGCTGGCTATTCGTGTGGGGAGAATATAGCTTTGAGCAACGGTGATCATTCACTCCAGCAGGCCATCTTCCATCTTTCGCCTGTCATCTTCTTCGCTGCTGTGATTACGAAATCTTCTTATATTCTCGTATATCATATGCTGCTGTGGATTACAAAATTTTTTTAGATTCTCGTAATATAATAACGAGATCTTCTTAGATCTTCGTTATACTTACGCAAACTTCCTAGAAGTGTTGCGTTGGAACATTATTCTTACAATTGTTTCATCTTTTCAGTTTTTCCATCGAAAAATTGTACCCCGGCAATAACAAAAGTTGGCTATATCTATAAAATTTCATAAAATTTTGCCTCTTTATTTAGGAGTCTACTGTCTTCATATTTCAAGTTAACCAATTAAACATAGTTAATGCCAAAGAGGATCTTGAATTTTGGGATTACGATACGAGATACCAATTTCACCACCGTAACTAGAAGTTGCAATCTATTTTTTTTTAGATTATTGGAGGTGTGTCATTTAAGTATTGGATGTCGGTTTCAGGATCGTTTCTGACATACACTCTGAGGATCATGTACAAATACTAAGGGTCTGCTTGGCAATTGTAGGATAACGGTTATGAGGTATTTTTAGAGTACCGACTATGAGCAGTTATGAGGGTCCGATTTTGGATGGTTTTGTCACGACCCGCACCCACTGTGAGGGTACGAGTACGTAATAGCACCCAGCCTACGCCGCAGTGTCGGCGGTAGAACGCTGTTCTAAGTTTCTAACTAACCATCAACTCATGCAGTATATAATGTACTCATCATGATCAACTCCGAACGAAGGACAAGTATAAGATACAGTGTAACTCAATCACAGTCTAAGCACGATAAGATAACACCGAATATAACTAAGAAATTAAGACAACAAAACTACTAATAAAATAACAACAAACTCAAATAATCTCAAATACATCTCAAGTCTCAAATCTCTATGTACAACTCCAGATCTAAACAGGAAAACTAAATTAAACAAGACAGAGTAACTAAACTCCCGATCACTCCTGAGTGTCGGGGCCATAGGTAGCTAAGCCATCTCCTCAGTAAAATGTAGGGCATGTGTCCTCAGGGCAATCATCTGTAAAATTTTCAACAGGTCCAGTCAGGACAGGAACGAGTACAACTCATCAAGAAAATCCAAGTAAAAGACAGGGAACTATAAAGCAGTTATAGACAGTTTTATTGGTGAATATGGCAGTTTATATACATGTGATGGTATGGAGAAACAGTAGGATACAAGGAAAGTAAAGTAACTAAACAAGAGAAGAATGATGGCAATGACGACTGTAAATAAATCTAGCTGAACTAAAGTAACATGATAAGTCCAGGAAGTAAATGTAAAACAAGTGTAAGCTGCTATAAATCCAGTACGAGATGAATCTAATACAAGATGAATCCAGTACCAGATGATTCTAGGTAGTAATCAAGAATCCAGGTGAGTCCAGCTAATCTAATAGTGTGTTTTAAAATACCGAGATCGACATGTAAACGGTTGTGGGTAATCAGGCACAACTCTCACTGATCAGGCGAGAGATGGCTATGCTTCCAGTAGATTCCAGTTGGAGATTCCAGATTTGGGGTATGTCTACATGTCTTACTCAATATTTCCCCACTCCGTAAACAAGTGAATCCAGAATTCGACACGAGAATCGAGATGAGTCCAGCCAAAATATAATGATTCCAAAAATAGATTCCAGAATGATTCCTGTGATTCCAGTAATAGAGGCCAGATAATATGGTGAGTGTGTCGCATACATGAATCCAGAAATATCCATACGTGTGGTATCAGAGAATCACATAAAACTAAATAGAACTGAAATACAGTAACTGGCAAATAAATGAGAGAACTATCAGAGAATGTACTCGCCTGATACTCTGAAAAGAGTAGTGTAATATCAGATGCCTGCACCAGAGTCACAATGTCCTAAATAGAACAGTACAGGTTATAATGTGCTTAAAATAATACCAATGAAGTCTATGATGCAATCTACATGATTCTAAGTCAATCTGGGCAAAAGTCAAACTCTAAGTCAACTCTGGTCAACTCTAGAAGTCAAACTAGGTCAATCAAGTCAAACCTAAGTCAAACTAGTCAAACAAGGCTATTCTAAGTCTAACTAGACTACACAAGTCTAATCTAGGCTCCACACTGACACACAGGCACAACCATAGGCCATAGGCTAATCACACATTCACACATCATGTATATTTACTGATAAATTATCATACACATATATATGTCTATACCACATTACTATTTATCAAGTATATAGAATTTATTTATATATATATAGTGAGATAGAGAGGGGGATACATGGCATGTGTGTCTATAGGTGTATGTGGGTGAGACATGAGTGTGTGATACATAACCAAGTGTGTGTGATACAACAGGTTCTCAAGAAGTACATAGTGTAGAGAGTGTGTGTGTGTGTATATTAAATCAGTGTGATATAAGGGTGTTAACAAGAATTAAAATAGGAAAATGTGTTAGTGTCTAGGTGTTCATGTGTTAGGATAGAAATCAATTTCAATTTTGTGTGTGTGTGTAGGAAACATTAGAGTGTATGAAAAACAGTGTGAAATGGTGACAGGATTGAACCTGTGGATGTGTGTGTATAGAGGAGTATAGGAAATCAGGGAATTCATTGCAATTAGCACATTCAACCAAACTAACTCAAAACCCAATTCCCTATACAACATAAACTCTCATACCAACCAAAATCCAATACCAAGTTCAAACCAAACTGTGAAATGCCAAGGTGATGTGTATGTAGGTTAGGTTTATGGCAGTTTTTAGGATTGTGGTTGTGTGTGTGTAATGTGGGCAAGTGACAGGAAACAATGTGTGTGTGTGTGTGCATGACTGTGTGTGGGATGTGGGTAGAGTGGTATTAGTTGACAGGAAATAAATCTCAGGAAATGTGGATAATCTCAGAAACCCAAGTTCAATACTCTCAATGCATTCAATCCCAACATATTTCGAAATCAAATCCTAACACAAAACATAACTCAACAACACTTAGGAATTAATCAAATCTCAGATTTTGACAGTGTATCAAAACAGTGTGTGTGTGTGAATTTGTGTTTACAGTCATAGGTTCCTGTGAGCTCAAACCAGTGTCCATCTATATTGTATCAGAAAAAGAGAAAAATAGAATTGGGTGTACACCAAATGAATCAACTGAATTTAAATGTTTACAAACCATTCAAGGAAAATGCATTGGCTAAATCGAACCAATGAACATCCACATGTTCAGGGAAAACCGAGTATAAATCTCAACCAAAACGAAATCATTCAAAACCCCATAACTGAAATAAATCATCCAACAACCTATACCACATATCATTCGAACCCAAAACTGAAATTCCAAGACCAATTCGTAAGTAATACCCATGTAGGAATCAAATGATGGCAAATCAAACATCATTAAATCAGTTTTCAAAAAGGAATGGAAAATTCAGGATTTATGTATCAGTCAATCCAGACAACCAACCACCTGACATTTCGATTCAATCCTATTTCCGTTTCAAAGGCCAAAAATCCAAACCAAGTTGGACAGATACCAACCCAAGGTATCATGACATACCTGAGTGAGAAATGCAGTGGCAAGTTAAACATATTGTGGCTATTAGCGGGCAAATACAGTGGGTATGCATACACATACATCCCACTCTCATTTTCCAGGTTCAAGGTAAACTGTTTTCAGTTTACCAACATTCAGCAGGAAATCAGTTAACAGTCTATCATTCAAACCCAAAAATAAACTCAGATTCTAATATCTCAAACTCAGATTCTAACACTCATGAACACTTTAAAAAAAACATTTAGACAGTCCTATACCACAATCCCAGATTTCAATCAAATTTATATCAAAACAATCCAATTTTTGACACATACGTAGGAAACATATAGGAGAACATGTTAGGGGTTTAGTTACAAGAAATTAACAGTGTCTAATAGGTCTAGATGATTGACAAAGCTCATTTTGAAAACTGGACAGAAAAAAAGAAATGGACTGATACCACAAATTTCAGAAATAAAGGGAATGAGAAAATAACAATGAAAATCAATTTAAAATGGGAATTTAATGGTTGGTATTAATTAAACATAATGTATACATGCTACGTGATGTGTTTGTGTCCACAAAAGTGGACACAAACATGTCCATTCAAATCAAAAACCCAAAACAGTAAACACAGGACACAGACTACACAATCCTTGTGCACGCGTGCACGTGTGTCCAACTCACGACACAGGCCACGTGGAGACACGTGGCCGTGCACACGTGTTCACCTAGACTAGGGGGATGTGTCCAAGTGCCTGCACGAAGCCCTAGATGTGTCGTGTCCTAGTTTCAAAGCCGTATCAGTGGGCTTGAAATCGTGTGTGTGCGTGTCAGGGTATTTCGATGCGAGCGCGAGAACTTCCTCGACTCGCAACCAAGTGCCACGAAACTTGGTGAGGGTCGAGTCAGATATGGGACCCATCTCCTCACCAAATTCCACGTGTCCTGGTGGAGTATAGTATCCTGTGTCAGCCCCGAAATAAAGGGGACACGCACAGCGTGCACGAACAGGCACGAGACAGTGCAGCCGCGTTTCCTTCGTGCACAGACAACGAGGACCCACAAAATTTTGTGGGGGTCCTCTCAGTCAGTGCCCGCACCCACACACCAAATTTTAGGTGTCGGGGTGCTGTATCGTGTCCGCTAGGACACTCGTGTAGCAGGACAGCCGCACGAGGCCAGTGCACAGTGTCGTGCACGACTTGCGTGTCCAATTTGGACATGAAAACCAACCCGATTCGTGCTCAGACATAAAAATATATAATCTACATATAAAGAGCTATCCAAATATATAATTTGTTTAAAAAAAAAACATTTAATCCATAGAGGCATTTCATCGAACACCTAACATACCATACGACACGTGTCCGATACGGACACCAAACGGACGCGAAATTTACCCAAATTTCAGGGACACCTAGGGGACTCCTAAATCTAGCCCTACATGCAAAGAAAACTGAAATTTAAATCAATTTAAAGGGTTTTACCTATAGGTGCAAATTGCATAGAAAAGCTCCAAATAGGGGGTGTTCTTCTTGATGGCCAAAAGCTCCAAATGGATCCAAAACTGAAATGGCTCTCCACCAACAGTCCATAAACTCAATTTAGAACCCAATGCAAAAGACTAGGATGAAAAAGGAGATCAAATGAATAAAATGGGATTTTTTGGAAGGGGAAAACTTACCTTTCTTTTCTCCAAGTGTAGGAATGATAAAAAGAGGCAAGCCCTAATGAACAAGTGTTTAAATAGGGTGGGGATCCCTATGTGGTTGTTCATAGGTTCATTAGTTAGGGTTAGGGTTCACTAAATGGCCCATGGGCTTAAGTCATGATCAATTAAACCATTTAGTCTTAAGCCATGACTTAAATTCACTAAACCAAATCCCCTCATTCTAAACCTATTCTCTAATGACTAAAATAGGTTAACTCAACCTAGACTAGGGTCACCATGGCTAGGGTTAGCTTCTAGGCTAGTCCACTAGGTCTCAACAAGTCAAAGTCAAACTAGAATTCACCAATTCAACAAATCACCAAATAATTCAAATAAGTCAAAATGACCAAAATACCCCTAGGCTAAAAATGATAATTAATCATCCTAATGACATGGTTAGGCTCTAGGTCATGCAGTCTCTCACGTTTCACTAGCAGCACATCAAAATCACAAGTCATGACTTAAACCAATCCTTAAATAGTTTTAAAAATTAATAAAAATCACCAAAAATTATAATGTGAATTAAATATAAATAATTAATAATTAAAATTATAAAATTTTAAAATTACCCTCATCTGGAAAACTGGGTGTTACAGGTTTTTAAGTAGCGGCTTTTAAAACAGTCCAATTCATGCTTGGTAATTCACTAACGAGCGGTTTTGAAAGTTTTTTACACGAATAAATTAAATAGAGAATGGTATAAGTAGTTATATTATATATATTTTTGTGTGAATACAAATGGAATAGAAAATAGAGCCGCTCAAAATCCACCGATTTTGGGTGTTTATAAAGCCACCAAAAAATACATTACACCGATTTTTTTTTTTTTTTTTGGGAGGAGGGGGGGGGGGGGGGGGGGGGGGGGGGGGGGGGGGGGGGGGGTTTGAGCCGACGAAAACCGGTGCCTCAAAAAATTTAACAAGCATGGATTTTCATAAACGGTCGGTTCAAAAAACACTCCAAAATCGGTGAAAACACCGACACCAAGTAGACCCTAAAAAAATAATATTTTTTTAGTCACTCTGAAAAAGAAGGTCTTTTCCAACATTCTAAGGGCTATGTTATTACAATTCTAAGAAAATAACTTTCTAATGAGATTTACATTCGTAGTTTAAATTTTTTGGAAATTTCCAGTTTTTGCGGCCCTATATATGGCTCGGGTCAGTTTTTAGTCATGCCTTTCTTAAACTAGGAAAGTAGGAACATTATTCTCCGTAATTAAACTTTAGAGGTCTGGTATCCTCAAGTAAAACATTAGATATTTGCGTTGTAGCTTTCAAGATTTCTGTTTAGGTTACTAAGACCATCTCCAATGGTGGTTTCTATCTTCCATATTTCTATGGAAGAAATCCATTTTAGAAAAACTTCTCTCAATGATAATTTATATCACCATTTCTATTATAGGTGGCAATGATGTAGGATAGAAAGTTTTTAAGAGGATTTCTACATGTAGAAACTCTCATAGAAATTCTCCTATCTCTCATAACAATTATTATTGGGTCCCACATCATTAAATTGGTTCTTTTACTACGTGACACATAGGATAGAAATGGAGAACCATTGGAGAGCATTTTTGTATGTCTACAATTTCTATGTAGAAACTCTTCCAACTAGTATAGAAATCTCCTTAAAGTACAATGCCAAGTAGGATAAGAACTTAATTTTAGAAATCACCATTGGAGATTGTCTTACAACCTTCTTACAAGAACTATATATACCTGCAAAGTCGGCCCACGAGATTGGATTGTCCTATTCAGGTACAGCTTTGGTTGCCCCTTAATACTTTATGTGGGCTGGTCCTGGAGGATATCTGTGACCCCGATCTCTTATGAGATCACGCTGAGTCTGAGGATTATCCCAAGCAAGGAAGGTTGGCCAAGTCCGAAGTCTTGTCTAACTTATTCCAGGGCTGACCCTGTATGTACATGTTCCTTGAAGAATTCATGGGGTAAGTTGCTCTATGGTTTGGTACTGCAATTAGATTGCCTGCAGAATCTAAGTAGTCCATGGCTCATCTTGGAATCAATAATTACCTGCAAACAATCTTAACCTCAACATAAAGAAAGATTGAGGTTCATGCGCCATGCCGTGTGGAAATCACTGTCAAGTGGCCAAATATACAATTGATGTGATAAAAGTAATCTGCGAGTAGCACACAACTATTTGACAAACAAAGTAAGTGAACCATATTTGATGGCTAATTAAGTAAGTAATCTTTGTGAACTGTTTGTTAGCCACAAGCACCCATCACTTGCTCCACAAGAGAGACATTTTAGATGCTCACGTCGTCCAGTCCAGTCCAGTTCACACTTGGGCCTCGTTTGGTTTACGGATTTAAGAAATCAAGTAAAAAAGTTGTTCCTTTTCTTTGTTTGGTAGTCACAAACTTGGAAATTAATTTTCTGACAAGTGAAAAAATTAGTGGAAATATGGTTCCACTCAAAACCAATTGAATTGATTTTGAGTAATTCTATAGAGACACACTTTTATTGACATACTTTGTTGACACACTTATGTGGCAGGTGATTTGGCATTCCATGTCATCCGAATTAATTGAGGACTTATTAATTATTTTTTAGTATGTTCAATTTTGTATGTATGGAAGGTTTCCAATCTTGGACATGTGTTGCAAGCATGGCCAATTAATTATTCACTTGCCAAAATTGTCCATGTCCATTTAATTAGTTCATGTGTTGCAATTTTACATGGCCAATTAATTATTCACTTGCCAAAATTGCCCGTCAAATTAATTAGTTCACAGTCCATGCAAAAGATTCAATCTTCTTGCATGTATAGAATCCAAGCAATCCACCCTCGTCAACTTCATGAGCAGGCTACAACGAAAGTAAAATAATTTTGTACAAAATTTTAAAATGGAGATGAGTAGAAGAAGGAAATGGAGATGAGCAGAAAAAAAAATAAAGAAGATAATAAGTGTGGCTATTAATTGGCCATGCAAAATTGCAACACATGCCAAAAGATTGGAAACCTTCCATACATACAAAATTGGACATACCAAAAAAATAATTAATAAGCTCTCAATTAATTCGGGTAACATGGAATGCCAAATCATCTGCCACATAAGTGTGTCAATAAAGTATGTCAATAAAAGTATGTCTCTATAGAATTATTCATTGATTTTTCCTCCTCCTTTCCCAACATTTATTACAAAAGTTGTGACAAAAGTAACCATGTGTCATTGCTTATTTTACTATTAATATTATTTTTCATAATATTATTTTTATTTTAAAAGGTAAGAATATTATTGGAACATTGTTATATTTTATTTTCTTTTTCTAGGTAGTTTTCTTGTTTTACCAAATAACGAAATAGAAATGTGACAGGAATGAAAAATACAAAGGAATTCAACCAAACGAGGCCTTATAGCATCAGCTCATCTGCTATTTTAAAATGGAAGCGTTATCTTTCAATTGCTGAGCCTCCTGCCAACGCTACCTTATTAATCAAATCTATGCGACTATTTTCAGTTTTAAGTGGATTGCCCTTCGAATACAGGTAAGGGCAGGGCAGCAGTTTGTAGCAAAATATATATATATATATATATATATATATATATATATATATATATATATATATATATATATATATATATTTGGATTTTTATATATATTTTATATTTAGAAAAATATATATAATCTAAATATTACTACATTTTTCTAGTAATATTTTATTACCTAAATATATTATTATTTATTAAAAAAATTGTTTACTCATCCTAACTTAAAGTTCCAAACTAATGTAAAATTGCCATTACTTTCGTAGTGAAGAAGTTGGGATAATTTTAGAGAAATAGAGAAATTTGAAGAAATTAGGAATATGAGGAAGACATGCCAAGTGGCTTGGCGAGTAGGATGGGACCGCCAAGTCAAGACGGCCATCAAGTGACTTGGACCTTTTGCGTTTTTTCCAATCTGCCTGCATGTGGGAGTGGGACTTGCAAGAATGAAAATATTATATAAAATTATATACTTGGTTGTTTGCACGGTATGAATTTGAATTAGTTTAAAGAGAAATTAAATAAATAGATGACTCTCAAATTCTCGTCCTCATCAGTGTCATCCTCCTTTTCAATATTAATCACTACGTTGTTAACGGCTGACGAGGCCTTAATATTAACAGCTCTAGATTCTTCTATTTTTTCTAGTCGTCGAGATATATGCATTTGTTCAACTTGGATTGAACCCATCATAGTTTCTATTGAAGAAAGTGACTTGAAAGTTTTGGTTCCTGTTCTCCGAACTTATGCATCATACGTGGAATGAATGTTTCATTCAACATTGGCATCCAATCTTCAACATCTTTCATATGGTTTGACATACTTCTTCACTATTACTAGTTGAAACTTTGTTGTTCTTTCTATATGAAAACTCCTTTCTATAACAGAAATAAGATAACTATTGTTTAAGAAGAGAAAATATTAAAAAAATAAAAAGTGAGGGAGATGGAAAGACAAAGAAGGTCGGAACTCACAAAACAATTATTTCAAATCTCTCCCATCTTCCCAAACAGCGGTCATCTCCCAAGCGACGGTGATTATTTTTACGAGACTGATGACATCAAAATATCTCCCAGCTCACATCTCCCATATTCTAATGTGACTTTAATGTTGTAGATTATATTCAAATATTAAACTATTTTTTATATCTAAACATATATCCAATATTATAGATGATATTCAAATATTTAATATTGATAGTTGATCTTCAAATCAATCATAATTATATTTAATTAAATTTTCGATAAATGATATTCAGATATTAGATTTGCTTAGATTTATTTATATTGATAAATGTTATTCAAATAATAAATATTGATAGATGATATTCAATTTAATTTCGATTATATTAAATTTGCTTATATTTCCAACAGACAATATTCAAATTAATCGTAATTATTTAAATATAATTCCGAAACTGAAAGAAACAAAAAAAATATATTGATACTACAATAAAATATGTATTTTAACCTTAAATTAACGAATATCCTAACTAACGAATATCCTAATAAACGAATATCCTACCTAATGAATAAGAGGTTTTCTTCAACTTGATATTAACCATCCTGGCTCACCGATCCAGATTCGGATCCAGATTATTTTACGAGAATCCTAGAAACATTACAAAACTAATTTTAGTACTTAACGAACAACAGATTTATGAAGGATGTCAAGTGAATTTTTTACCAACCGATCATAAACTAAATATGACTTAATATAGGGACTTCATTGAAAAAATTAACATACACAATGACCTATAATAGTAAGTTTACCAACAGGTCAAAATGGGAACATTGCATTAAATGATGTTATCCACTCTAATCATATTACAAGAAATTTCTTTTAATAAGAACCATTGGATAAAAAATGAGTATCAATAAAATAAAATAACATTTACACACACACACACACACACACACACACACACACACAGAGTTTGAAGCATATATATATATATATATATATATATATATATATATAAGAAGGTAATTGTGGCGAATGCTCCCACCGGAAATCGATCTCCTGACCACTCGGGCCACATGCATCTCTCTTAACCACTAGGCTAGAGATCATTTGCTATATATATATATATATATATATATATATATATATATATATATATATATATATATATATATATATATATATATATATATATATGACCAGAGGTATCACATCATTATGTTAAAGTTTTGAATGTTACCTAAAATAGGTTCCAAGTAAAATCTTTTCCCTTGACTAGTGACTTTGGATACTGTGCAACAAGTGCGTAGGAAAGAGTGGTCAATTCCACCAGAGATAAAAAAAAAAGGCAAATATTAAAGGCCACCCCCTTTTTACTAAGGACAACCATCCTACTAAGGGCAACCATGCTTTCTATTTTTTTTTTACTAAGGACAACCTAAAGTTCACAAGTTTACTAAGGGCCACCAAGAGGATAAAACCAAAAACAAAAAGAAGATAGAAAACAAGAAAACCCAAAACCCGCCCCCTTGTTCCACCCCAGGCGATAGCACCCCCCCTTCCCGATCGTTCTCCCCCTCCTTCACCCGACAGCCCCCCTTTCCCGTTCTGAGGACTGCAGGACTTGTCTGCAGTCCTCTCTTCAAATAAGACTGCAGGGTGTCCCTGCAGTCATTGTAGGTTGGATTTTTTGGAAAAAATGAAAAAAAGAAGCTTCTGTCACTTGAGGACTGCAGGTTGCCTGCAGCCCTCTCTTCAAATAGGACTGCAGGGTGTACCTACAGTCACTGTAGGTTGAATTTTTGAAAAAAAATCGAGAAAGACTAATGTCACTGGAGGTGGGGACACCAATGGTGGAGGTGGGGACAACAATGGAGGGGGTGGGGAACAATGGAGGTGGAGATTGAGAAAAGTGGTTTGGGGATTGAGTAAAAAGGAAGAAGATAATGGAGGAAGAAGACAATGCCATGACTTGGTGGCCCTTAGTGTTTTCAAAATGGCAAACTTATAATTTTTTAAAAATTTTAAGTTGGTGGCCCTTAACATTTGCCTAAAAAATGTGAGCCGAGCAGTGGTACACCCATCTCATTTATTTTCTAACTTATAATTTAAAGAGTTTAAAGCTCATCTAAAATGAGATCCATTCCGGATCAAAAAGTCGAAAAGTTTTAAATTTTGGACTTTAATTCAAGGTTTATCCTCTGACACGTAATTTTGTACCCATATCTGCCGTATGTATGTTCTTAATCCCCGTATCAATTGTTGCAATCTTGAGGTTAATTTTTCTTTCAACTCATTCTCTGCACTGTCATAGTTATAGGCAAATTCTAAAGGCATTCCAAAATTTACTTAGGCATAGCCCTTACTACAGGATAACCCATCTTGATACATATTTTTTACACAGGGCAACCCCAATTTTATTTTAGGCTGCCCACATCCCTTCTTTTCTACTCCACACAGCGCCCCCCGCCGTTGCACGCCCCCGTCGCGGCACCAACCGTCGCGGCACCAACCGTCGCTCTCACTCGCGCTCTATAATGACCCGCTCCGCCCTAGCGGAACGCCAATTCAAACGGCAAGTGCAACGACTCAAACGAGTCGTCGACCCGAAGAGTTGGCATCGACCTGATGAAGAATCGATGCAAGGCTTACATTATCCCATCAAAGATGAATCCCGACTTAGACTTTCAAAGGCGCGCTCGGAGTATCGCTCGGCCGATGCGAACATCGCTAAGGTGGGTGGCTCCGATGAACCCGTCTTTGCTTAGCCTAGACACATAACAATACGGACACTATTGCTAGAATCGCTAGACGATAACACCGCGCATGCTAATAAATGCCTCAACGCACCTAGCTAAGGGAATAATCCCATCTTGTATGCTTGTATAGAATATGAAAAAGAACATAGAAAATGTGAGAACTCTCGTGCCGCACTCCGCGCTCGTGCTAAGGCACGGGCTTACATTTCGAGTTCCTTATGCGTTCAACAATGAAACAATGAATGGATTACAACAATAAAATGGGAAGACTATCAACATAGTCATTCCGAGTAGAGTATAGCAACATTGAAAGATTAGGGGACCGATGGGTCGCCAAGGCGACTCCCGCACGGGGAGTTTCATAAGGTATGAATGAAAGAATGAATGGATAAGTGAATGCATGAACCAACGAATGAAAGAATGAATACGTGAATGAATCAATGAACGAACGGACAAGTGAAAAGAAAGAATGAATAAAAGATAAGGAAGAAAGGAAGGGTTAGCGACAGGTATGACGGGCACGTGCAACGGAGCTCGCTACCCGCGCTGGACGGACGCCAACCTGGTCGATAACGCATTATGGCTAAGGGTTAGCCTACGGCTCGGAGACAACCGTTAAGTTAAAATGACAAATAATACGAAATGGTCGTGGACAATCCCCTCGTATACGGGAGGTGGGAGATATAAGAGATTTCCGCGGCATGATCAAAGGGAGGATCGTGGTCGGCCTAGGCGAAAATCAAATGGGGCTTACGGGCTGCCAGGGTGTGGGCTTCGTCACCCAGGGGACGTACGTGCAGGGTATTTCAAGACACTATCAACGTGTACCAGCCGCACGCTCTGAATAGTTGCGAAATACCAAGGGAGAAAGGATCCAAAATGGCTTGTGATGCCAGCGATCGGTGCATATAGAGTTAAGTGGACTTTGCTGGTGGCAATCCACATGCAAGTCCTTGCATTGAACAAAGTGGTCTAGGTTAACTAAATGAAGCGCCTTCTGAACAGGCTTGAAATATAACACACCAAAGGATAAAGAGTACTTCGTGAAATTGAGTTAGGAAACACGCCTACGTCGCGCTAGGACCTGAGGCAGGGACACGTACTGACATTGAAAGTTTATATGAATTGTTGACTAACTTGGTTTACTTTGGGCAGGGAAGGCCGGACGGTAAGTGTGGGTAAGTCGTGCATGTATTTCCATGCGACACTTGAATTCGGAAACACGAGATAGGTTATGATATGTGCCATGAAATTGACCCTAAGGCAAGATTAGTAAGACAATGAATGATAGACGGTGCACAAAAGTAAATAGAACGTGTTTGGTAATGATAGCATTGTGGACGAGCTAGCCTCCCCACCAGTGTATAACAATGTACTGATAATCCCACAGTTTGCTTGCAGGATGCTGGAAACGTCGTCGGGTGCGGAGCTTCCCTCGAACGTCCTAAGGCGCGGAGCTCTTTCTGGGGCCTTGGAGTGTTGCAAGAAGCTAAGCACCATATACAGGACATAATGTATCGGAACATCGCCATAAATTATTCCATCTTATAAGCCATTTGGCACGTCTTTTATGTTTCAGAGAGGGAGAGCTTGAGCGATTTGTAATCTCGGCCTAGCGTCGCTTGTAAATTTCTTGAAAATCAATAAAGAGTTTGAATTCGCTTCAATTTGTGTTCATTTACTTTCCGCTGCAAATGGGGACACTCTGTGCGACTCTGTGGCCTACCTCAAATCGGCCGTTTCCGGACATAGCCTTGCACGGGCGCAACCTAGGCCCGTGCGGCATCACGCCTTAGCGAGGACGATCGCTCCTGCGGGAGCGGGGCGTAACACACTCCCCCTTCCGCCGTTCTCCGTCGCACGCCCCCGCTGCTGCTGCCCACATCCCTCCTTTCCCATGCAACACAGCGCCTACCGGTCGTCGCACGCCCCCGTCGTGCCCCCTACCGTCTCTCTCACCCGTGCGCCCAAGTCCGCCGCTCTCCGTCGCACGCCCCCGCTGCTGCTGCCCACATCCCTCCTCCCCCACGCCACACAGCGCCCCCTGCCGTCACACGCCCACGCCGCGCCCCATATTGTCACTCTCACCCGCGCTTCTCCTTCCGTCGCACGCCCCCGCACTCCCCCGCGCTACCCTCCCCTGCTGCTGCCAATGCCCCCGCACGCCCTCTTCTCGGCCACCATGACGGACTTATCAAGGAGGTCGACAGTGGGGACAACGAATAGCGTGGGGATGAGGAGGCAAATGGCACTGCTCTTGTCGCGGACGATGGCGGCGAGGTCGGGGACGAAGGCCTTGAGGTCGTGGGAGCGGCCGTGGCCGGGGAGGTCGAGGGTGAAGCATGCGAAGCCGCGGGAGGCGAGGAAGATGGGGGTGAGGCTGAGCGCTCGATTGAGTGCTAGACCACGACCAGAGATCGAGAGGAGGAGGACTGTCAAAAAAAATTGACAGTCCTTTTTTTTTACAGTGCTAAAAGATTAGGACTGTCGAAATACTTGACACTCCTCCCAATAGGCAGGATTGCCAAATTTTTGACAGTCATTCCAATAGAAAGGACAGTCAAATATTTGACAGTCCTGAAAAAGATTGAGCTAGCCTGAACCAAATTTTTGGATAGCAAATTTGTAAATAATTTACCCAAAAAATTAACTACATTGAGGTGTCTTTAGAAAAAGGTCTAGTTATATTGGGACTCTTCGAGTTCAATAGCATCATATGTATGGAAAATTGTAGGTTCTGCTTCAATATTTGATTTAGTTGTAATTCGTTATGGTTTTTAATAAAGTGATGTGAGTTCTTGGGTCCGTCTTCGTAGCAACTGGCACTTGCATGACTTTCAAATTAATTTGACCCCAACTGCAAGCGGAACGACAGAGAAAGATTTGGTCAGTCCTAATCTCTGGAACCTTCCTTCCTGCCTTCCAGCCTAAGAAGACGAAGACCCAGAGCGTGGTCTTTGTTTGCCTCCTCCACCTCTATATATATTTATTATTTATTTAATGAGAGAGAAGCCGGGTGACGTCTGGTGTGCTGTCAGCTGATGACGACTTAGACGACGACGACCTCGACGACCACGACTACGACAAGGATGATAGTTTTCTGATAGAAGTGACGTGGAGCTGGCCGATGACAAATTTGTTCTATACTCGTCTTGAACTATGGAATTAATTATGCGGAAGATGGGGTAATGGAGATTGCGATAGGGATGAGGATTTGGTTTAACTGTGAATGCAGTAGACTTCTAAATTCAGCGGCAAAATTTTATGAAATTTTATATATATAGTCAATCTTTTTATAATTAATGAACCAATTCTTCTAAATTCCAATTCAGAATAACCAGAGGCTTTACTATAGCAACAAAAAATTATGAAGATTAAGATATATATTCAGACCTCTTCATCAACAGTTTGGAAAATCAACCACAAATGCTTTACTATAGCGCAAAAATGTATGAAGATTAAGATATTCTGACCTCTTCATCAACAATTTGGAAAATCAACCATAGAGTCTTTATTATAGCGACAAGAGAGTAATAAAGTCAATTATGGAAAACCGACTTAACTCCTTGATCCACAAATATATATATATATATATATATATATATATATATATATATATATGCAAATGACCTCTAGCCTAGTGGTTAAGAGGGATGCATGCGGCCCGAGTGGTCAGGAGATCGATTCTCAGTGGTTTTCCGGAGCCCCGTCGAAGTCCCGCATGCATCCCTCTTAACCACTAGGCTAAAGGTCATTTGCATATATATATATATATATATATATATATATATATATATATATATATATATATATATATATATATATATATATATATATATATAAAGTGGTATATAATTCTCAGTGGTTTTCCGGAGCCCCGTCGAAGTCCCGTGTGTGTGTGTGTGTGTGTGTGTGTGTGTGTGTGTCTATATATATATATATATATATATATATATATATATATATTTTATATATATATATATATATATATATATATATATATATATATATATATATATATATATATATATATATATACGGATCCGTTTCCGGAGCCTCGTGTACCCCCCCCCCCCCCCCCCCCCTACATACAAAATGGGAAGGCCCAAAACCAAAAGGAACAGCCGACGTCACTCAGAGCTGCCAACTTTGGACAGTTGCCGCTGAATCTCTGCAATCACCTGCCAGGCATTGAAAGTGTAACCTTCGTACCGAGATTTGTTTCTATTCTTCCACAATACCCAAATGGTAGCCGTAGCCGTTCTTCTAGCCTCGCCCGGCCTAGGGAGACTCCACCATAGTGTGATACGTTCCATGAGTGTGACCGTAGCATGGGGCAGACTCCAAGAAGCGCCGAAGTGGTGCCAGACATCCGTAGGGGTGTCGCCTTCCGATAACACATGTGATGCGGATTCAGGAGCACCCATGGTGCAACAATGGCAGTGATAGTTACAAGGAATACCCCACTCCAAAATGATGTCATCAGTCAAAAGTTTCTTTTTAATGCTCCTCCAACACAGGATACTCCACTTAATGGGAATGGTCCTGCCCCACAATCCAGCCAAAATGGGGTCAACCTCCCATTTGGTACGCGCTATGTCCCATGCCAATCTAAGCGAGAAAGCTCCAGTTTTGTTCGGCGTCCACACTAATCTATCCTTCTCTTCCTTAAGCTGAGGCAAAGAGGATTTGAACTCCTCAACTCCCTCCACTCCAAATAGCTCAACAAGGGCCGGGTAGTCCCATCCCCGCCCTTCAATCCAAACTTGGCGAGCAGTGATGTTTTCCATACCTGTGTAAATCGGAGAAAGGAGTCGATTTTCGATCCATTTTTCCTCGAAGATGTCATGGTTGCCTCTTCCCGTCCTCATTTGAATATGCTGCTCCCCCAATTCTCTGCCCTGAATGAGTCTCCTCTAGATGTGCGAGGAGTTGCTATTGGCGATAGCCTTCGACGGGTGGCATTTTTTGAAGTATTTAGCTTTCATAAAAGAAGCCCATAGGGAGTTTTGGATGCAAACCTTCCACCAAAGCTTGATAGAGAAGGCGTCGACGACCTCCTTGATGCTTCTAATGCCAAGTCCACCTTCGGTGATAGGCTTCGTCACGCTATTCCATCCAGACCACGCGTGCTTGGCTTGCCCATCTTTGATACCTCAGAAGAAGGAAGCGAAGAGCCGTTCTATGAGTTTCATGACCCCTACTGTAGGGTTGCAAGCCACAATCGTGTACAAGACAAGGGAGCTCAGAACATGCTTGATTAATATCAACTTACCGCCCGGGGATAGGATTCTGTACGCCCATCTAGCAATTCTCCGTTTAACAGATTCAACAAGATCGGTGAAGAGAATTGCACGCCTCCTCCCGTAGGCGATGGGACACTCAAGGTAGATGAACGGTGGGCTATCCACCTCGAAGCCAGAAGCTTGCTCGACGGTGCGCCTCCTAGCAGTTGTGTTGCTATGATGGATGTAAGCTCTGCTTTTCCGCGAGTTGATCTTCTAACCCGAAGCGGTGGTGTAGTCTGTGACCGGTCGCATAATAGTGCGGACTGACGAAGCATTTCCAGCTGAAAATAGGAGCACGTCGTCGGCAAACGCAAGGTAGGAGATGAATGGACAGCCGCTAGGCGTGGAGTATCTGATGAAGTCCTTCTCGTCACGAAGCATGTTAAGTCTCATGCTAAGTACGTTCGCCGCGATGATGAAAAGCAAAGGAGAGATAGGGTCACCTTGTCTGATGCCTCTGCTGAACTTGAAGAAGCCAGCCGCCACGCCATTAACAAGAGGAGAAAAACAACAATTGGAGATTGCTCTTCACGTTATGTTAATCCACTTCTCCGCAAATCCAAAGGCCCATTGCACACTGTTGAGGAAACTCCAGTCCACTCTGTCGAACGCCTTCTCCATATCTAATTTGATAGCCACATTGCCCCCGCTCTGCTTGATGTTCATGCTGCTAATCAATTCTTGAGCCATAAGGATGTTGTCCACAATTTCACGGCCTTTCACAAAAGCACTTTGCTCAGCCGATATGATCCTCGGCAAGACTCTCGCCAGTCTGCTCGCAGCGAGTTTTGTGAAGATCTTGTTAATGAAATTACATAGACTAAGAGGTATGTAGTCACCAAAAGTCGTCGGGTTTTTTATCTGTCACTGCCACTTTTCTAGCTTGAGGGTATTTTGGTCATTTTCAAAATTTTGGAATTATTTTGGGATTATTATTATTAATTATAATTAATGTGATTTTTAGATGATTTTTAGTGTAATTGTTTGGTGCTAGTTTTAGTTTTTGACCCATGTTGACTAGGAGTCTGTCCTATAGGCTAAACTAGGTCAAGACACCTTGGTTAGGTTAAGAAACCCTAGTGTGACCTAAGTTAGTCATTTCAAGTTCATTAGAATTGGTTTGGGGCTAATCGGATTTAGTTTGGTCTAAGAATGGCTTGTGAAGTCACAAGTCATAATCATGACTTAAACCAATTAGGACTCAACCAACTAGCCAAAACCCTAGCCTAGGGCCCTATGGCCAGCCACATGACAGCCCCCCCTCTATAAATACTCTCCTAGGAATTAGGGCTAGCCTCTTTCTTAGGGTTTATCAAGTGTTTAGAAAGGGGTAAGTTCCATCTTCATAAATTCATAATAAATTCATTTCAAGTCCTTTTTCCCTCTAGTAAATTGCAATAGGCTCTAAATCTTGTGTTCTTGCTGTTGGAAATAAGTTTTGACAGGGAGCAAACAATTTGAAGGACTTTGGGTGGTTTGAGGAATCATTCCTTTGAGGTTTTTGGGAGCTTGTGCACATTGAGGTATAATCCTATCCATAGCTCCTAAAATCTGGTAAAAATTATTTTAGGAATGCCCTAACCCTAGCCTAACTATAGGAATAGGGTTTCCCAAATTTCCGTGTCGTTTCGTGTCCATTCTGGACACGTATCAGTGTGGGCTGTTAAGTGTTTGATGAAATGCCCCAATGGGCATTTCGTGTGTTTTTCTGGGTTTTGTTTGAATAGAAAATTAGTGTTAGACCTCGCTTATAGGTTTCTAGTGTTTTTTCCTGTTCTTAGTGTCGTGTCGTGTCGTGTCGGGCTCGTGCACATTCGGTCGTGCACGCGCGCGCGCGGGCACAGTGCGTGCCCTGCTGCTCGAGGGTTACTGCGTGCTGGGCACGCAACGTCGACACGAGAAATTTGGTATAGGGATAGGGGCACTGGCTGACACAAGGCTCGTAAAGTTTCACGAGTCCTCGTGTCGTGTCGGACACGTTATTTAGCGTGCACGGGGCTAACACTGGTGTGCGTGTGTTCTAGATTGTGTGTTGTTGTGTAAATCATTTTTAAATGATTCTAAAATAGGTTTTAATGATTGAATGGATCCTAATGATCATGTGTGGTTTCTATTTGCATTGGTTGACATGTTAGATTAGGTTGTTCAAGAGTTTTGATTCGAACATGGGATGTTTTATGGGATACTCAGTACAAATTCTGATACTCTGATTCCAGTTTTCTAAAACATTAATTTCCCATTTTGTTATGTTTTATTTTACTAATTAGGATCCCTACATGTTACAAATTATGTTAACTAAGTCTCTAAACTCCATTTAAGGCTTTTGGTTATGTATTGAGGTTTTTTGAATATGCATTGAGTTCATTTTCGAATTTGTTGAAACCTGAGATTAGTCATGAAACCTGAGAATGTATTTAAAACCTGAGAATTCTCCCTACTCAGGATTTACCTTTGATTAACAGAGTTGTTTCTAGTTGAACGTTTACTGAGATTGTTTGTCTTCCAGTTTTTTGAAAACCTGGGAATATTTGATAAACTGAAATTGGTTTGTGAAAACCTGTGAATATAAACTGATGCCAGATTGTTCCCTTGTAACCTGGGAATGGTTTCACCATAGTATTTAGATGGTTCACTGCTTCCTTTTCATTGACTGTAAACTGATTTCCATGTTTAGTGTAACTGTTATTGAACTATGATGAATTTGAACCATTTTGTCATTGTTAACTGATTTTCCCTTCATCTAGTGCAATGTGTTCATCCTGGAAACTGGGGTTTGGAATGAGGAAAACCCATTATAAACTGAGATTTATGTGTGTTAAACCTGAGTTAAGTTCTAATTTTGAGAATTCATGTGTGCTCCCTTAAAACTGAAATGAAATCATTAACCTGGAATGGCACTGCTCATTGATTCCTTTCTTTCATTGTCAATAAAAACTGAGTTTTGCATCAGCCATAACTGGAATGGAATTTCCATTCTTTCACTGATTTAACTCCTGTTATGTAAACCTGAGAATCAATTGCATAAAACTGAGATTTGGGACTGCTAGAATTGTGTTTTGATTGGGGGTTTCAATGTGAAATCTGAGTTTTCTTTTGGACTGCTGTTGGACCCTCACACATCACTCACACACATGCTAACATGCCTATGACACTAACACACCCTTATGCTATATCACACACACACACTTATGTGTTCTTCACTGTTCCCTGTTTATTCCAGTACTGTACACTGTCATGTACACAATGGCTCACACCCTCCTGCCTACACAGTCACAAACACATACACAGGTTCTTATGAGTTTTTCCCTCTCTCTCTCTGTATATATATATATATATATATATATATATATATATATATATATATATATATATATATATATATATATATATAAGCCTTGTTATATATATACAAGCTTCCCTTTATATGTGTATATGTATTTTAATATATATATATATATATATTATATATATAGTGTCATGATATTGGGATATTGTGTGTTATGTTATAGGGTGAACATAGGGTATGGGTATTAGGCTATAGGCTATATACTCTATAATAGATTTTAATCAACATACCAAAGTGTGTATTGGTAGGCTTGACATGGTATTGCCTAGATTAGCCTAGAAAACCTAGAATAGTCTTGCTAGACCTAGCTTAGACTAGTTTGACCTAGATTAGACTTGGTTGACCTAGTTTGACTTCTAGGGTTGACCAGAGTTGACCAAGAGTTGACTTTGGTCTAAATTGACCTAGTTTCATGTAGAATGCATTAATTTGCATCGTATTATCTTTGTAAACTCATAGTGGCTTGTATTGTTCTATAGGAGACAGACACCACTCCTCGAACAGTCTATATTCTCTCAGATTCACCGGTTACAGGCGAGTACATTCTCTGATCATTTCATATCCTGCATTAGGAGTATATTTCTTGCTTTAGATTACTATACATGATGCTGACACATCGGAAACACGGATTAGTACTATATGGATCTTGTTGGGCGATGTTATCCCCTTAGCGGATGCATCGGGTATTTCGTGTTCGTGTACTTTATCGTGAACATCGTGTACTCCTTGTATTTGTGACTTTCGTGTACAAAACGTGTGAAATCGTGTATAATCATGTTTTCACATGACCTTCGTGTACAATAACATAACTTAGCCAGATCCTTGTGTATTGATTGGGACGGGGGAGTTGAAGTGGTTATGTATTCAATCTAGTAGATTACTCGTGTACAACCTCTGTAGATTACTCGTATATAACATCGTGCCGTTTACATAACCATCTTGTGCTCTGAATCACTAGACACTATCAGTTCTCTATATACTGTAGCTATTTATTTACAGTCTTTCCTGTTTATCATATTTCTTTAGTTTCTTGTATTTTACTCTATAAGCATGATTATATATCCTGACCTGCTATGATTTGTTGAGATGTACTGTGTTCGCTCCTGTCATGACTGGACCTGTTGAAATATTACAGAGGACGAGGCTGAGGCGTTCTGCCCTACTTACTACGGTGCTACACTAGACGAGTGCCTGGACTTGGACCAGCAGCAGGAGCCACTAGCTGTAGATGACACTCCCTTAGATTAGGACTGTCTTTTCTATTCTGGATTACTGTATTAGACTGAGATTTTCTGAGATGTATTTATTTTAGACACTTAGAACTCTGGATTGTACCTCTGTGATTCTCTGTTCTGGATATTGTTATCTTTCATTATCTATCTATCTTACCTGTTCTACCTTAGCTGTGGTTGAGTTTATATTGTGTTATGTCACCCCCATTCGGGGAGTATAACTGCTATACCTTCAATTGTTAGATGTTGTGACCTAGGACAGCGTTCTACCGCCGACACTGTGGCGTAGGCTGGACGTACCTACGTCTCGTGCCCTTACTCTAGGGTGCGGGTCGTGACATTATCTTAGGAATGAGGATAAGGAGGGTGCTCGTGATCGCTCTACGGAGGAAGAGTCCCTGGAAGAATGCAAGAGCCGTCTCATAGACATCTTGACCAATAATATCCCAGCAACTATGGAAGAATTGGCCGAAAAGTCCATCAGGACCCGCTGCACTGTCCTTGTCCATTGAAAGCACTGTGTTCTTAACTTTCTCCATGGTCGGGTCCTCACAGAGCATGATGTTGTCCTCTTCAGTAATAAGATTGGGGACATAATTAAGCAGGTCACCCAATCTTGTAGGGCCTTCCCGCTCAAGTAGTTTTTCAAAGAAGCTCTTGGCCGCGTCTTGAATCTCCTTTTGGCCGGTGTGGCTCAGCCCATCTTTGGTGATATGTTGGATGTGGAGCTTCTGTCTCTTGCTTCTAACGCAGCCGTGGAAGAATTTTATATTCATGTCCCCGTCGCTGTCCCACTTGATGCGGGCTTTCTGGCACCAGAAGGATTCCTCCCTGGCCAAGCAGAGCTTGAGCTTCGCTCTAGCCTCGAAAATAGACGCTCTCCCCCTGCCCGTCCGTGCCAGCGTTAGCTTCTGCTCGAAGAAATTCATCTTCAGCGTCCTTAACGACCTGAAATATGTCGTCGAAGGTGACTTTGCTCCATTTCCCAAGGGCGGTTCTAACTTTTTTGATTTTGATAGCAATCCTCGTCAGGGGGTTAATGTGGAAGTCTTCATTCCAAGCTTCTTGCACCACCGGTATGAACCCATGATGGTTCGCCCAAAAGTTCAAGAATCTGAATGGCTTAATGGTTGGGTGCTGACCTTGACCGTCGTTAGCAGCAAAGGGTAGTGGTCGGATTCGAGATCGTTGAGACGCCCCACCGAGGATCGGTATACGGAGTCCTTCCAGAGCTGATCCCCTAGAATTCTGTCCATGCGTGATCTCTGGTTCCTGTCTCCCTCCTGTTTATTGGTCCATGTGAAGAGTGTGTTAGACATTTATTTGTGTACCCTGTCGATTCATGAGATGAAGAACATAAATTAAATTACGGAAGCGTACCTGAATCCATTGCTAGGCTTGATGGATCTTGAAGCGGTCGTCTCTTTATTGGGTTCGATCTTCCAACTTGCTACGACCCTTAATGACAAAGAAGAATCCGAATCCTTTGTCCCTCTCTTTCTGTTGATGGGAATGCAGAAAAGAAAAAGAGAACCTCTCTTTTGGTGGCCGTATAAGTTGGGAACCATAAACCTAATGAATACACATATTTATATATGTGTTGATATTTCTAATTTGGCCCCTCATCAAATTAGAATTATCTCCGGTATCTACACATTAATTCCGTGACAATTACACCCTTAAGCCAATTTTCTAAATAGACCATTTTAATTTGGCTTAATTATTTAGATAGCCCAACACAATTAATTTTACATGTGTGACCCATATTATTGAATAATTCCAACAATCACCCACTGGGCCATATATGTAACTTTATAATTGTGTTAACCTTAGTGAGCTCATAAATTGCTATCTTAATTCTTAGGGTATATCCGGACTATCTCGTCCATTAACCATATCAACATAGGATCAAAGCGGTATTCGTCACATATAGCGTAACTAAACCATCAATGGTCACATATACCAATATAGCTAAACAACATAGGTCAACCATGGATGCGTAGCATAGAAATTACACACAATGTAATCAATACATGTCTATTTCCAACTGGTCCTCCTTAACTTTAATGAGATCAATACTTTAACATAATGAAAACAGAATAAACTGAATTTTCATATATCTGATCAGATAAATATTCAAAATACTTTAATACATAAATGTGTCCAAAACCAAATAGCACCCAAATATATAAAATACAAACTCCCACTAAACTGACATATCATCAAATGAGATAACACCCATATGAGCAGTGTGCTCATGAAAGACCTTGGGTGGTAACCCTTTTGTGAGCGGATCCGCGAACATGGAGTTTGTCCCAATGTGCTCTATGGACACTTCACCATTCTGAATTCTCTTCTTCACAACTCGGAACTTTATGTCAATATGCTTTGACTTATACGAGCTCCTATTGTTATTAGAATATAATACTGCTGATTTATTGTCACAATATAACTTGAGTGGTCTTTCAACACCCTCCAGAATGCGCAGCCCAGTGACAAAATTTTGCAACCATATTCCATGATTATATGCCTCAAAACATGCTATAAACTCTGCTGCCATATAGTGGACGAAGCTATGAGTGTTTGTTTGACACTCTTCCAAGATATAGCTCCTCCAGCTAACATGTAAAGATAACCTGACGTGGATCTCCTGCTGTCTTGGCATCCAGCAAAATCGGAGTCGGAATATCCTATGATCTCCAGCCGATCCAATCTCCTATAAGTGAGCATGTAATCATTTGTTCTCTGTATGTATCTCATGACCCGTTTGGCTGATTTCCAATGATCCATCCCAGGGTTACTTAAATATCTGCCTAGAATTCCAACTATGTACGTAATATCCAGACGTGTACACACCTGAGCATACATTAGACTCCACACAGCTGATGAATAGGGGATCAATTGCATTTTCTTAATTTCCAGACTATTCTTAGGGCACTGATTGAGACTAAACTTGTCTCCTTTACCAACTGGGGTGTCACCTGGTTTGCATTCTTGCATGCTAAATCTTTTAAGCACTTTATCGATATATCTCTTTTGTGATAATCCAAGAATACCTCGAGAACGATCTCGATGTATTTGTATTCCTAATACAAAAGAGGCGTCACCAAGATCTTTCATCTCAAAGTTATTTGATAGAAATTTCTTAGTGTCATGCAATATGCCTATATCATTTGTGGCAAGCAGTATGTCATCAACATACAAAACCAGAAAAATAATTTTACTCCCACTGAATTTGTGATACACACAATCTTCAACAACGTTAACCTCAAAACCAAACGATGTAACAACTTGGTAAAATTTATAGTACCACTGACGAGAAGCTTGCTTGAGTCCATAAATGAATTTTGTCAATTTGCAAACCATATTCTTTGGATCTCCCGACATAAAGTTTTCTGGCTGCACCATATAAACAGTTTCATCAATGTTACCATTGAGAAACGTCGTTTTGACATCCATTTGATGTAACTCAAGATCAAAATGTGCAACAAGTGCCATGATTGTTCTAAAAGAGTCTTTCGAAGAAACTGGAGAGAAAGTCTCTTTAAAATCAATCCCTTACTTTTGAGTAAAGCCTTTAGCTACAAGACGTGCTTTATACTTCTCCACATTACCCTTCAAATCATTCTTGGTTTTAAATATCCATTTACAACCAATAGGCTTCACATCTTTTAGTAATGGGACAAGTTCCCAAACTTTATTGTCTTGCATGGACTTATACTCCTCATTTATTGCATCAATCCACTTTTGAGAATTGGAACTTTCCATGGCCTGACGGAAGTTGATTGGATCATCTTTCAATATTCCATGGTCTTCCTCATGTTCATGGAGAAATATGATAAAATCATCCGAAATTGCATTTCTTCTTTCTCTGGTGGACCGTCTTAATGGCACCAATTCTTGAGGTTGTTGAGTTTGTTCGTCAGGAACAACTGCCTCATCTTGAATGGAGGGTGCCTCTATGTTGTCTTGTTGAGGTAGCTCAACATCGACTTGTAGAGGTAAATCAACATTGTCTTGTTGAGGTTTCGGATTCACTTCTTGATCAATGCTAGGTACAGAAACCTGCACATCGTCAAAAGTGATAGTAGGGATCGTAACCGATTCCTCCTCAAATACAATGTCCCTAACTTTATTTCTTCTCCCAAACTCAACATCCTCAAAAAATATAGCAGTTCCCGTCTCAAAAATTGTCCTTTTTGTGGGATCGTAAAATTTATAACCCCTTGATCGCTCCGCATAGCCAATAAAGTAACTGCTTACAGTTTTGGGGTCCAATTTCTTTTCATATGGCCTATAAGGCCTTGTCTCAGCTGGACAACCCCAAATATGTAAATGCTTCAAACTAGGTTTTCTGCCTGTCCAAAGCTCATAAGGTGTTTTTGCAGTTGCTTTAGTTGGCACTCTATTCAGAATGTAAGCTGGTGATTTAAGTGCTTCACCCCAGAGTGACTCTGGTAAGGTAGAATGACTAATCATACTCCTCACCATATCCTTAAGAGTCCTATTTCGTCTTTCAGCTACACCATTCATGCTAGGTGATCCTGGCATGGTGTACTGTGGGACGATTCCACATTCTTCTAGGAATTTAGCAAACGGTCATGGACGTTGTTCACCTGATCCATCAGATCTACCGTAGTATTCTCTACCACGGTCAGACCTGACGACTTTTATTCTTCTGTTGAGTTGGTTCTCAACTTCAGCTTTAAATGATTTGAATACGTCCAAAGACTGTGATTTCTCATGAATGAGATATAGGTAGCCGTATCTAGAATAGTCGTCTATGAATGATATAAAATATTCTTGACTATTCCAAGAAGCAGAAGGGAATGGTCCACAGATATCAATATGAATAAATTCTAAGACTTCTGTACACCTATTGGCACATAATCTTTTTGTTTTGGTCTGTTTTTTCTTTACACATTCAACACAGACATTAAAGTCTGTGAAATCAAGGGAATTCAAAATCCCATCAGACACAAGTCGTTCAACTCTATTTCGAGAGATGTGACCTAATCGCTTGTGCCATAATGAGGCTGAATTTTCATTATTAAATTTGTGTTTAGTACCACGTGACTCCACATGCAAGGTTTCATTGTAAGATGCAATAGTTTCAAGTGAATATATGTTATCATAAATATTAAGGAAACTATTACCAATAATATTTGAATTTAAAGATAGACTAAACTTATTGTTTCCAAATGAACAATGGTAACCAGATTTGTCCAGTAAGAAAATTGAAACTAAATTCCGTCTAAAAGACGGTACAATAAAAGTGTCTATCAAATCCAAATAATAACTGGTTCCCAATAATAACCTAAAATATCATATTACTTCCACTTCTACCGACTTGTCGTCACCCACATAGATGTATCTTTTACCATCAATTGGCTTTCGGTAGCTCAGACAACCTTGTCTAGAAACACTAATGTGGGTAGTAGCACCAGAATCTAACCACCATGTGTTTCTAGGTACTGAAGCTAAATTAACCTCAGAACAGACCAAATTGAGAAATGTACCTTTCCTTATGTGTCCTGACTTGCACAAAAGAAACAACCCTTAGTTTTATATTGTTGTTTCTTTTGAGCTAGGACCTCAACAGCTTCTGTATTTCTTTTCTTTTTGCCCTTAAAATTTATCCCATTAAGCATGGAAATTGAATTCGTATTGGCAGATATTATAGCAACATTAATTGAAAAGAGAACAAAAAATAAAAAAACAAATATGCTCTAATTAACAACCAAAGAATAAAAGATAGTCAAACAAATTCAAATAATGGTGAACCCCATCTCAAGATACATAGTACATCATTAATATCAAGTCTTTGGACAGTGATACTAACTGCAAGTGGTACTCTTGGTGTAATGATCAAACGTTGACAATAAGTCATGTCAAATAATAAGCCTATCTTTGGATCGGGTTATTATTCACATGTAAACCGTATAATTGTCACACATTTATCACCACAAGTATGTGTGCAATTCGGCCAAATATTAACCTTTCTTTAGGCCGGCTAATACCCGCATGAATGTACACACATAAACTTCCAACATCCTTCATAGACTATCTACACAAGAGAGGTCACTTTGGCGACATCTTGTTTCAATGAGTCTATTTAGAACATTAGACAACTATGCTAGTGACAAAAGGTACCAAAAATTTGAATGTTGACTAAATTTTACAAAAACTGAATCATCTCCAAAATCTTATGTACAAGCATATTTAAAATAAATCAAAATTAACCGATTGGATTCTAATACACATGTTTGATATATAAAGCATACTGCCATTAAAAAATCTATTCCATTAAACATATTGACAGTAACATGCTAGGAATACAAAAGAGAAAGTCTTCCTCCATTAAAAAATAAAGTGGTATTCCTTAAAAACTAAAGCCAAAAACATAAGAGTAGTACTCCATTAAGAAAGCCTTCCTCGATTTAAAAAAAAATCATATAAGATGTTACTGTCAATATGCAATTCTTAAACGAACAAAGTGGTCTATGCAATTCTTAAACGAACAAATCATCCACTCCAATCCCTCCAATAATAGCTATGCATCACTATTATTATTATTATTATTATTATTCGTTGCAAAGTTAATGACTGTAGCCATCAAACATCATAATAAAGTTGACTCGTCTAACAAAATAATAATAAAAAATTATGAGTAGATTACTTCTAAACTGTAGCGATCAAGACGACCAAGATGGCCAGCAACAAATATCAACAATCAACATAATATATTAACATTATCCTAAACTGAATCTAGAATATAATTTGTTGAACAATTGGAACCTAAAATAAATAAGATTAAACGATCTAGGGTTTCCAAACAAGAACAAAAAATAATTATGAAATTTTTATCTCATGAATCAAACAGGAAGGCTCCGATACCACTTGTTAGACATTTATTTGTGTACCCTGTCGATTCATGATATGAAGAACATAAATTAAATTGCGAAAGCGTACCTGAATCCATTGCTAGGCTTGATGGATCTTGAAGCGGTCGTCTCTTTATTGGGTTCGATCTTCCAACTTGCTATGACCCTTAATGACAAAGAAGAATCCGAATCCTTTGTCCCTCTCTTTCTGTTGATGGGGATACAGAAGAGAAAAAGAGAACCTCTCTTTTGGTGGCCGTATAAGTTGGGGACCATAACCCTAATGAATACACATATTTATATATGTGTTGATATTTCTAATTTGGCCCCTCATCAAATTAGAATTATCTCCGGTATCTACACATTAATTACATGACAATTACACCCTTAAGCCAATTTTCTAAATAGACCTTTGGCTTAATTATTTAGATAGCGCAACACAACTAATTTTACATGTGTGGCCCATATTATTGAATAATTCCAAGCACAATTAATTTTACATGTGTGGCCCATATTATTGAATAATTCCAACACAATTAATTTTACATGTGTGGTCCATATTATTAATTTTACATGTATGGCCCAACACAATTAATTTTCTAAATAGACCACTTTAATTTGGCTTAATTATTTAGACGGAGTCCTTCCAGAGCTGATCCCTAGAATTCTGTCCAAGCGTGATCTCTGGTTCCTGTCTCCCTCCTGTTTATTGGTCCATGTGAAGAGTGAGCCCCTATAATTCAGTTCCTCCAAATTGGCCTGAAAAATGAAGTTGGAAAATTCCTCCTTGGATCTGTATATGGGGGGAGTCCTCCCGATTTCTCCTCCACCCTTCTAATGGCATTGAAATCACCCCCACACAGCCAGGGACAATCTTCTCTATCGCCGCAAATTTGGAGGAGTCTGTCCCAGAGCAATCTTCTGTTCTGCACACCGTTGCCACCATGAACAATAGTGAGGAGAAATTTGTTATCGTACCTGTTTCTTCCATGGTAACCGAAAGTGCTTGTTCATGGTCGTCGATAACGCTAACTTTGAAATCCTCCTTAGCAAGAAGCCAGATATCCTTGCATCCAGCAATGCCAATGGGGAGATTGAGCTTCATTTTGTATGTCAGAAGTTTGTCCGCCTCCATCTTAGGTTCAATAATAGCAAGAATAGTCACTTTGTGAATTTTGCAGAGGGTCGTCACACGAGTAAGAATACGTTTGTTAGCCATCCCACGAACGTTCCACGGGAGGAGCTTATTCATGGAGAAGGGGCTTGGTGATTTGGTTGGGCATTGGCCAGCAGGGAGTGGACTCCTTGCTCGGAGGATGTCGATGTCTCTCTGTTGACATTCCGTTTGCTAGCCTTTTTCTTCTTCTTTTTGCTCTTAATTGTCTGGGTTGGCTCATCTCTCCTTGTAGTTTCCATTTGAGGCTTTGATGTTTCCCCTTCACTGTCCTGCTCCTCTCCCCAATGCTTATAGAGAGTGGCAGGCATGGTGTCGCGGTTGACCTGAGCATCAATGCTAAGGGTGCCAGTCTCTCCTTCCTTCACAGATTCAGAGGGGGAGGCCCCTTTCTTTTCTGCTATGGATTTTTGTAGCCTTGGTTGGTTAGTCTCCTCAAGCCTTTCTTCTATGTCGGCTTGCCCCTTCAACGCTATGGTGATGACGCCTCCTCTGTTCTTCTCCCTAAGCTTAGCCGCTACAGGTAGAGGAGTCCGGATTTCTCCATCCTCAAGCCCTGCCCCGTCGTCTTCCTTATTATGCTCTAGATCACTAGGCCGCCTATCTCCAGTAGCTAGCTCTGTGTCCGGTTCTTCACTTATCACCATTAGTTTCTTTCCTTTGTTAATCCTTCTTTTATTCCACCGTCGAAGCCTCTCCTGAGTCGCTTCCCTGGCTGTCCCGGCCTGCGCTCTCCCCTGAGAGTAACATCTTCTGGGTCGTTTCCTGCTTGCCCTGTGTTGATGGTGTTCCCCTCACCAACCCGGCTCCCTAGCTTGGTGTCAGGTTGGCTAGCTTTGCATCCTTCGGCAATGTGTCCCCTGTGCTTACAGTTGTTGCAGTACTTTGGTGGGTTCTCATAGAAGATGGGTTGCCAGTAGCTCTTGTTCCCCGGCAGGTGAATGCGCAATTTATGGAGCAAATTGGAGCTGACGTCCACCTCCACCAGAATTCTGGCACAGTTAGGCCGTGAGCCTAATGAAGTGGCTTTGTCAATAGCCAACGGCAGTCGTATGCACTCTACAATGTTGAAGAGGACTTCTTTGACAAACAGGTGGGGAGGCAGATCTGGGAGAGAGAGACCCAGACCGGAGCAAGAGGCGTTTCGACAAAGGGGGAAAAATTCGGCGTCCATTTGAATAGTCGCATAGAACATTTACCAACCATCCAAAGATCTCTTGATCTAAGTCGTAGGAAGTCGATCTCCAGGCTGGGCTTGAACAGGAAGTGCCTCGCATCCAGCGATCCAATAGCAATTTCACCTTTGAATCCCATGGCGCTGACTTCTTTGCGCAACTGAGCGAGAGGGATGCGAGCTTGGGAGAATTTCCCCACAAGAGCGAATTTGAGAGGAATAATTAGGGCGGCTTCATCCTGAAGATCGAAGGTGATCGCCGGGAAGCCATTGAAAGAGTTGAAGCTTTTGTGTGGAATCGAGGGGGGAGGAGGAGGGTCTGGCGGCCGCGCAAGCGCCGCCGCATAGGTAGGGGGCGGTGTCTCCGAAGGCCTCCTGGCAAAGGTGCCAGTCCAGCAGCCTCCAGCCGCAGAGGTGGGTGGCGGTGCCGAAAGGTGAGATTTGGGGGCGCCTCGCTCGGGTGCTAGGTCAGCCATCTATATATATATATATATATATATTGGAAACCAGGTAAACTGTTTATGGAATCGCTCCCACTGGAATTCGAACTCCTGACCACTCGGACCGCATGCATCTCTCTCAACCACTAGGCTAGAGGTCTTCTGCTATATATATATATATATATATATATATATATATATATATATATATATATATATATATATATATATATATATATATGCCAGTGGCGTGGTGGCGCACCTGTAAGACCGCTGGCACTTGGGGTTGAGGGCGTGGATTCGAGCCTCCACTCCCATAGAGGCGGCTGGATGGCGTTGTCCACCACCTTCGGGCCAAGGCTGGCTGGATGGCATTGTCCACTATATATATATATATATATATATATATATATATATATATATATATATATATATTCTGCGTCTTGCATGTATGCATCAGCACTGAGGATAGCGATTGAAAGAGAATGCTTAGTAATTTAACATCAATACTAAGATTCGTGCATATCCTATATTGTCATGGAAAAAACAAAGAAAATGTCCTTAATTATGTGAAGCCAGAGATACTTGTTGGAATTAATTCCTTAGTTGTTTCTAAAAGATGAAAAGGAAGTAAAGGGACTTTAATCCCACATCGGAAAATGAGAAAGGATTTAAGAATGCTTAAATAGGAAGGTGCACCTATGAGGAGTATGAAACAACCAAAGGGTTGTTAGTGGGTGACAAGTGTTGTTTTAGCCTCTTCATGAAAATGTAGCCGGTGTTGCCACCGGCAACACCGGCTCCGGCTCCGGCTCCGGCTCCGGCTCCGGCTCCGGCTCGGGCTCGGGCTCGGGCTCGGGCTCGGGCACGGGCACGGGCTCGGGCACGGGCTCGGGCGTAGAGGCGATAGTGGCGCATTGTAGACGCACTTGTGCACTTAGGCAACGTGGCATCGGGCGAGCGGCGTAGGCTCGGCCCACGGGCCTCGGGCTCCTCGCGGCGATTCTCGCCCCGAGAATTCCTATTTTTTGCAGCAGCCCACTCAACGAAAGGGTGAATGAATATGTGAAAAGATGAATGAATGTTGTTTCGGAAGGGTCGCGACTTCACGAAACAACACCAATTCATCTATAAATACAACAGAATTTTGAGTCCAAAGACACAGAATTCAAGCATTCATTCCTCTTACTTCTCTCTTCCAAACTTTCCAGAAAGGTGTTCTTCCCTACGCCGGTGTCTCACAGCGTCTAGTGAACCTCCGGCAGAAGGCTGTCTTATCCTGGGTGTTCTGGCGTGCTGACTCCAAGACGTTAGAGGAGTGCCCGAAACACTTTAAGGAAAGTGCTGCTAATGCACGATTCAAGCCTCGACGACGTATTCAATTTTGCAGAACTGGTCAGTGAAGTTCAATCAATTTCTAACAATCTTAAAGTGTTGCAAATAATGGCGTCCGAGGCTGCGATTTCGAGCATCAAGGTCATGAATCAGGATCTAGTCAAACTAGATCGCTTCGACGGGACAAACTTCACACGCTGGCAGGACAAGATGATCTTCCTTCTGACAGCACTGAAGATCTACTACGTCCTTGATCCAGATCTGCCACCCATTACAGAACCCACTGCAGAAGATACAGATGCGGTCAAGGCAGAACGCAAAAAGAGAAAAGAGGACGAACTGCTGTGCCGTGGTCACATTCTGAACACCCTGTCAGACAGACTGTATGATCTATACACAGAAAATCCGTCGGCAATTGACATATGGAAGGCTCTGGAATTCAAATTCAAAGCAGAAGAAGAAGGTACAAAGAAATTTCTAATATCAAAATATTTTGATTATAAAATGGTTGATACAAAGCCAATACTGGCCCAAGTACATGAACTACAAGTTCTGGTAAACAAACTCAGGGCAGTGAAAATAGAACTTCCGGAACCATTCCAAGTTGGTGCTATAATTACTAAATTACCATCATCTTGGAATAGTTATCGGAAGAAACTACTTCACAGCTCTGAGGATTTCTCACTAGAACAGATTCAAAAACACCTTCGAATCGAAGAGGAATCGAAGGAAAGACAGAAATCTGATAACAGCGGAGTTTCCAAAGCCAACGCGGTGAGCGCAAAAGGCAAGAAACCTGCAGGAAAGAAGAACTTTCTCGGTCCTAAGAAGGACCAACAAAAGTTCAAGAATTCCAGCACCGCTAAAGGACCCAAGACCGGCTGTTTTGTATGTGGCAAAGCAGGACATTATGCCAGAGACTGTCGGGTTCGAAAGACCCAAAACAGCGAGGTAAATCTCACTGAAACAGATGACATAATTGCTACGGTGAGCAAACTTATGACGGTCAAAGGGAAGGCTCCAGGATGGTGGTACGATACTTGTGCTACCGTTCATGTTTCATACGACAAAGCAGCTTTCAAGACCTACTCTGAAGTCAATGATGGACAAGAAGTTCAGATGGGAAATGAAGGACATTCATCGGTCGTGGGAACAGGTGATGTGGAAATCCAATTCACTTCCGGGAAGAAAGTAACTCTGACTAACGTGCTTCACGTCCCGGATATGAGTAGGAACCTCGTCAGTGGAGTCTTGTTGGGTAAACCAGGAATAAAATCTATCTTTGAGTCGGGCAAATTAATTTTGACCCGTAATGGTGTATTTGTTGGAAAGGGTTATACCGATGAGGGTATGATAAAGCTTTGTATCATTGAGAATAATATCAATAAAGTTTCTACTTCTGCTTACATGATTGAGTCTTCTTCTTTATGGCATAGTAGATTAGCGCATATAGGTACTAGCACTATGAAAAGATTAATTAAATATGGATTAATTTCATGCAATTCTGAAGATTTAGATAAATGTGAAATTTGTGCAAAATCCAAAATGATTAAGAAACCTTTTCACAGTGTAGAGCGTAATACCAATCTACTAGATTTAGTTCACTCTGATTTATGTGAATTTAATGGCACATTATCTCGAGGAGGTAATAAATACTTTATTACCTTTATTGATGATTGCTCTAGATTTACATATGTATATTTATTAAAGCATAAAGATGAAGCTTTTAATGCTTTTAAAATATATAAATCAGAGGTTGAAAATCAACTTGGTAGAAAGATTAAAACATTAAGAAGTGATAGAGGTGGTGAATATTTTTCTTTTGAATTTAATACCTTCTGTGAAGAAAACGGTATTATTCATGAATGTTCTGCACCACGGACACCTCAACAGAACGGATTAGCAGAAAGAAAAAATAGAACTTATCAAGAAATGATAAATGCAATGTTAATGCATTCCGAATTATCATTTAATTTGTGGGGAGAAGCTTTACTTACTGCATGTCATATAATGAACCGAATTCCTTTGAAGAAAACTGGTATTTCACCATATGAAATATGGAAAAGCCGTAAGCCTAATATCAGTTATTTTAGAGTGTGGGGTTGCATAGCTTATTACAAAAATATGGATCCTAAAAGGACCAAATTAGGTCCTCGTGGAATCAAAAGTGCTTTTGTAGGTTATGCTGCCAATAGTAAGGCATATAGACTTTTAAACTTAGAGTCTAACATTATTGTCGAATCCAGAGATGTGGAATTTTTTGAGAACCTTATTACTAAGAATAAGGATCCAGAAATTCCTGCTAATGAAGAGTCTCGTGAGGAGAGCTCTTCACGGTTAGTTGAAAAACAACCCGAGCTTCGGATCAGCAAGAGAGTTCGAAAGGCTAAAGATCTAGGACCTGACGAAATAGATTCTCAACTTATTTCCTTTTATTTAGTGGAAGGAAATACAGAGAAATTTATTCGAAAGATTCCTATCGTTCTTCAGGTGGAAGATGATCCTAAAACCTTTAAGGAAGCAATAGCTTCGCGAGACTCATCTTTTTGGAAAGATGCTATCCAAGATGAAATGGATTCTATAATGTCTAACCACACTTGGGAAATTGTCGATCTTCCCAAAGGGTCAAGACCTATTGGATGTAAGTGGGTGTTCAGGAGAAAGTATCATAGTGATGGTACTTTAAACACCTACAAGGCTAGATTAGTAGCCAAAGGATTTCGACAAAAAGAAGGAATTGATTATTTTGACACATATGCACCAGTAGCAAGAACGACTACAATTAGAATATTGTTTGCGTTAGCTTCATTGCATCATCTTAATGTTCATCAGATGGATGTCAAAACAGCATTCTTAAATGGAGATCTCGATGAGGAGATTTACATGGAGCAACCGGAAGGGTTCGTGCTCCCGGGAAATGAACAAAAGGTATGCAAACTTGTTAAATCCTTGTACGGATTAAAACAAGCACCAAAGCAGTGGCATCAGAAGTTTGACTCAGCCATAATTTCTAATGGCTTTGTTCACAATGTTTGTGATAAGTGTTTATACACTAAAGTATATGGAAATATTGTGATATTTCTTTGTCTCTACGTTGATGATATGTTGATCATTAGCAACGAGATGAGTGGAATTACAGAAACGAAGAGGTTTCTAACTTCCACATTCAAGATGAAAGATCTTGGAATAGTTGACACTATTTTGGGGATCAAGGTAATTCAAAACAGTGGGGGTTTTGAACTTACACAGTCACACTATGTTGAGAAAGTGCTAGACAAGTTCAAACACCTAAAGTTCAAAGAAGTGAACACCCCATTTGATCCAAGTGTTAAACTAGAAAAGAATTCTGGAAGAGCCATCGCTCAATTAGAATATGCAAGTGCTATTGGATGTCTTATGTATTTAATGCAATGCACAAGACCTGATATAGCATTTGCAGTTAGTAAAATGAGTAGATTTACTAGCAACCCTAATAACGAGCATTGGAGGGCTATCGGAAGAATTTTTGGTTATCTTTTGAAAACCAAGAATCTTGGATTACAATATGGCAGATTTCCTGCCGTATTAGAAGGATATACTGACGCTAGTTGGATATCAAGTGTCGGAGATAACAAATCTACGACAGGATGGGTATTTATGCTTGCCGGAGGGGCAGTTTCTTGGAAGAGCAAGAAACAAACGTGTATTACCCATTCGACCATGGAGTCAGAGTTTGTGGCTCTAGCTTCTGCAGGACAAGAAGCTGAATGGTTGAGGGATCTTCTATTAGAAGTTCCGCTGGCTAAAGACAATGTATCAAAAGTGTCAATACATTGCGATAGTCAAGCCACTCTAGCAAGAGCCTACAACGAAGTGTATAATGGAAAGTCTAGACATATAAGTCTAAGACATAATTACGTAAGAAAATTGATCAAAGATGGAATCATTTCTCTTACGTATGTGCGTACCAGCTATAACTTAGCTGATCCCTTTACTAAACCACTAGCTAGGGATTTGGTAAAGTCTACCTCGAGAGGTATGGGATTGAAACTCCTTGAGTAAGAGTTCCAACAACAGCGGCAACCCAATCTAATGTTAAGAAAACCTTAACCTTAGATTCAATGGGTAACAACAAACTGTTGATTTGGATGTATACGACATGATAATGTCGACTGTTGCAATTTGAGGGTTGAGTTAATAAAACTCTTAATGAAGTTCAGTAATGTTGACATGTATCTGTAAAGCAACAGAGATACTGAAAGAACTTCACCTATGTGAATTTAGAGATGGTGCCGTCTCAGTAAAGATCTGGAGTTTATCTTATAAAAATTCACGAGACAGGATCAGCACATGGCCATTAATAGTGCTAAGCAAGAGATGTAGGCGAAGAACTACAAAAGAATGTGTGTAAAGTGACACCGATTTTATCACAAGGAATAACTGGTTCAAAGCCCAGCTACCAGAGATTTCGATAAAATCTTGTGTTGTATCTACTAAGGTTAGGTTCAAATCGAAAGATACCTAACTGTATTAACATTCTTTAAGTGATATATTCTGGAAATTCCTTTCCATCATTTATGAAACAAGTGGGGGATTGTTGGAATTAATTCCTTAGTTGTTTCTAAAAGATGAAAAGGAAGTAAAGGGACTTTAATCCCACATCGGAAAATGAGAAAGGATTTAAGAATGCTTAAATAGGAAGGTGCACCTATGAGGAGTGTGAAACAACCAAAGGGTTGTTAGTGGGTGACAAGTGTTGTTTTAGCCTCTTCATGAAAATGTAGCCGGTGTTGCCACCGGCAACACCGGCTCCGGCTCCGGCTCCGGCTCCGGCTCCGGCTCGGGCTCGGGCTCGGGCTCGGGCTCGGGCACGGGCACGGGCTCGGGCACGGGCTCGGGCGTAGAGGCGATAGTGGCGCATTGTAGACGCACTTGTGCACTTAGGCAACGTGGCATCGGGCGAGCGGCGTAGGCTCGGCCCACGGGCCTCGGGCTCCTCGCGGCGATTCTCGCCCCGAGAATTCCTATTTTTTGCAGCAGCCCACTCAACGAAAGGGTGAATGAATATGTGAAAAGATGAATGAATGTTGTTTCGGAAGGGTCGCGACTTCACGAAACAACACCAATTCATCTATAAATACAACAGAATTTTGAGTCCAAAGACACAGAATTCAAGCATTCATTCCTCTTACTTCTCTCTTCCAAACTTTCCAGAAAGGTGTTCTTCCCTACGCCGGTGTCTCACAGCGTCTAGTGAACCTCCGGCAGAAGGCTGTCTTATCCTGGGTGTTCTGGCGTGCTGACTCCAAGACGTTAGAGGAGTGCCCGAAACACTTTAAGGAAAGTGCTGCTAATGCACGATTCAAGCCTCGACGACGTATTCAATTTTGCAGAACTGGTCAGTGAAGTTCAATCAATTTCTAACAATACTTGATTGTGCCTAATAGTTTACTTCATAAATAATAGTACTTAACTTAATTATTCATCATAGCTCACTTGTTTATAGAAAAAATATGCTAGTCTTAGAAAACTTCTATCACATTATATGGCCACTGTTAGTGATTTATATGCACACACATATGCTTATAAATCAAGGTTGGTAGAATCGGATATCGATATATACGGTTTCGACTATTTAGGAGGTTTCACACCCGAGTTTCGGTTGAAAATAAATGTTAATATTAACTATTACTAAAAGACTAGAAAATATTTCATATATTCAAGTATAACTCTATGTATTATTTGATCTGGCTTGTTATCTTAAATGCAATAACATCCGTCTTCTTTGTTTGGATGTCAAAAGAAATGAGGAGGAAAGAAATTTGATTTTCAAGAGGAAGAAAAATAGTGGAGAAAGTGGTTCCTCCCACCATCCCAATGATTTATTTTTTTTTCCCTTTAAGGATTCACTTTCTCTCCTGATTTGCTTGGTTTTTCCAAACACCATAAAGAAAATTGATTAATTGTAATTTCTCAAAGGAAATGAAATATAAGATAATCAATTTCCTTTCCTTTCCTTTCCGAAAACCAAACGAGACCTAAGATTAAGATAGATCATCAATGTTGTAGATTTATAAATATACAACTTTAATAAATAGAATGGTTATAATATGTCAAGAAGAATTTTTTTTTAAGTATGTTGTTCTTCGACATGCTGCATCATTGTGGTCAGCATCTTTCTTCCAATATTTTCCTCTTTTTCTTGTACTTTTTTTTTTCCTTCTTCCCCGAATGGGTCGGAAAGAGAGTCCCGTGTCAATATCGACTGTATTAGTAGCGCTCAATATTAAACTGGGACATGCTAAAAATGATATGATACGGTTGATATTGATATTGTAAACCTTGGTATGTATCGCAATGTATCTTGATGTAGAAGATTCAATTGTAGAGGTAAATGATTCCAAATGAACCAGAGAGCTAGATTTTGCAGTTAATCTTGCAGGTACCAAATCCCAGATATAACTTAATCATGTTTTCTTCACGAAAAAGGTATTTTCGAAATAACCTCAGCAGAAACTTTGAAATTTTAAGTTAAACCTGCCAATATGGAATGCATAAGAACTTGTCCGAATTATCTCCACAACATGATCATTAACCGATTAGCCTCACGCTATGCACATATAACTCATATTTCAGTATATTTCCTTCAGGATCGATACCAGATATCTAAATTCTAACCAGAGTATCAGTTTTCTACTGTACAAATTTCAAAAGGGAACTTAACTCAAAACTCAATCCAATAGTGAAATCAAACTAGTGACACACCTCCTGTAATCAAAAATTTGTATTGACAACACATTCTAGCGTAAGCAATAGCCATTGCAAAAGCAAGATATTGCAAGGGTTAGTTTGGATAATGCAAATTGAGAATAATGGATCACAATTCCATTTTTTTAAGATATTGTTTGGCCTTCTCTTTGAGTTTAGTCATAGTTCTGATACGATCGATATCAATGTAGTTTGGCATGTCCCGATCCGACACCGACCGATATCGTATTTGGGGTCTCTTTTCCAACCAATTCGGCAAAAATAAAATTGAACCAAAAGACCTATGAAATGAACAAGAGTGTAAATGCATAGCAAGGTTGCAAAAAAATATAAAAGAAAAAAAAATTTCGTATCGCAGGTAAATCAATCGATAAGGATTACTACTATTTCATTCAAATCCGAAATTATTAAGAAACAACACATGAAATACTTAAACTTATGACAAAACTAAATGTAAAAAAAAATTTCTAGAAATTTAATAATACGTTATCAATTAATTTTTTCCAGATACCAAAAAAATTGATACTCCAAACTGAATCAGTCAATATTTGTCGACATCGTCAATCCCGATACTCATAGAGAGGATACCATTCTACAAACCTTGGAACTTTTGTTAGCTTGAATCCCCCATACAGTTGACTTCAAATTCGAGAAGCAACCAATTTCTATTAACAGGCTTACCTTTTACTCCATAAACCAACTCTCCAAATTCCAATTCAGAATAACCAAAGAGTCTTTAGAGCATCGATAGTAGATGATGCTCAAAATTTTATTTTGAGATCCAAATTTTTTAAATAAAGATAAATATATAATTAGTTGAGTTTGTACGAGAATAGTAAAAATGATAAAATGAGCAATGGTCCCAAAAATTGTGTGGTCAAAAATTAGTGTGGAAAAAAATATATAAATCTAAAATTGGGCTCCAAATTGAAACTTACTATTCTATGAGATAAATTCGACATTCTGAATGTAGAAATTCTCAGATCCAATCTATAGTTCCAATTTATAGCTCATGTGGGTGGGTTAGACCTCTAGAGATTGAAATCTACGATGGATCTTCCTATTCTACAAAATGAGCTCCACTCCTACGCTCTAAATCTAGAATCTAAAAATGGATCTTACTATTCTACAAATTGTGCTCTGCTCCGCTTCTTTAACATTTGGAAAAAATCAGCCAGAGGACCTTTAATCAGCAACGCTCGACTTTGTGTGCTGATAAGGAGCTTTCATAGGGGCTGTTTGGTACGCGGGGACTGAGCTGCAACTGCTAAGTTTTGCTGCAACTGTCATGTTTTCAATAGAGTTTCAGTGTTTGGTTCTCCATTAAATTTGTGCAGTAAGTGACTCTATTCTGACACATTTCAGAATATGTCTCCCCATTTCTGTACTTTTCACTCCCCTCTCACTTGCAGCCCAAAAGAAGGGGAAGAGGGATGCAAGTGAGGCGAGGTGGAGAGAGAAAAAGGAAACACCGGCTGTAGAAGCTCGCTGGATCTGGCGAATGGTCACCGGCTCCGGTCGTCGAGGAGGTTCACGAGGCGGTCGTGGTCGCGAAAATCTCAGAGGCTCGTCGGAAGAGTAGAGGTGGCGGTGGTGGAGAGGTGGCGGTGGTGGTGTGGAGAGGTCGCGGTGGGGTGGGGAGAGGTGGTGGTGGGAAGAGTAGGAGGTGGCGACGGTGGTGGTGGTGGTGGCCCAGGCCGCGGTGGCGCACTGGTGGCCGTGGTGGCCGGGCCGCGGTGGCGGTGGCGGTGGCGGTGCCCCCCTCCTTCCAGATCCAGAGAGAGAGAGGGGAAGAAGAACGACGGCGGTGGCGGTGAAGGGCGGCTACGGTGGCGGTGGCGGTGAAGAGGGGTGATGGTGGTGGCGGTGGTCTTGTGGTGAGGAAAGTGAAGAGTGGAGAGGAAAGAAAAGTGCCACTGAAGATGGGTGATGGTAGTAATTAAAAACAAGAACCTGAAGATGGGTTTTGTATATATTAATTATTATTTAAAAACAAGAATCTGAAAATATGTATATATTAATTATTATTTAATTTTTAAAAAGTAATTAACAATAATAATAATAATAATAATAATAATAATAATAATAACTTCTTAATTTCTTCCTTAATACAAAATAATAATGAATAATAGTAGTTTGGGAGGGTAAGCATACCTAGGTTTACTACATCTCCAAAAAACTTCCACTTTCAACTATCCAAACAATCGAACTACTTTTTTTTCACTTACAACAACCATCCAAACACAAAACCAATTTTTCTTTCACTTGCAGCAGACAAAAATTACTCCATCCAAACACATTTTGGAAAGTGCCACTTGCCGCAAGTCAACGGAAACTCAACTTGCTGCAAGTGCCACTTTCACACTTTCAAAGAGTTACATCTATCCAAACAGGCCCATAGTGAAGTGAAGTCCATCAAACCCTCATCAGTATTTCTGGCTTTTGGACATTGCTCACAGCACGCATCGACGACACGTACGTCGAGGAGGACAAACCCACATCTAATCGACTGCGACGCGTAAAGGATGTCGGCCGGAACAAAAAGTTTCGGCGTCATAGGAAGCACGGTCACTCCAAAAGGACTCGACAGTATCGTGTCGGACACGTATCAGACAGTACTGTTGGGACAGTACCCCAAAATCCACTAGCTAGTACTAACACGCCAAAGTCGGTGTTGTGCATCTGCATCGCTGTGTCCTTCCTCTGTCTGTGTCCTATCTGTGTCCGTACAAAATAGCTAGACAGTTACAATTCAAGGGTCACCAAATCATATACCAACAACTTCAAGGAAGAAAAATTCGTTCAATGACTGTCCCAACTCTACACGAAATCAAAGAAAAAGATGAACAAGAAAGTTGTAACAAAAATTGGGACGGATCGAGCTCATCATAGCTATAGATATCTGTACAAAATCAAAATCAAAATCCAAATAAAAAACGTTTTCTCCGTTGACGACATCGACCGATCGATCGACCGATCAACATATGACACAAGCATTGGGGTCCTCCTCGGAGCTGTGGACGTAGTAGTGACTGGTCATGTAAGGGTTGTAGGCGCGGTACGCATTGACGAGCTCCACGACCGGGTCCTCCTTCTTCTTGCCGTCGCCGTCTTTCTTGGCGGCGGCGTCCTTCTTCTTCTCCGGCTCCTTGGCAGGTCCCACCGACACCATCTCCGTGTGCCAGAACTTGCGCAGCTTCTCGACCACGTCCACGGGGTCGATCAGCCCCACCACGGTCAGCTTCTTCTCCTTCATGTCCATGGCGATCAAGTCGATGTCTGCATGCAAATAGTACTAACTGTTAGATCCTAGCTATACATGTGTACGTACGTACGTGTCTTACAACCGTCTAGATGGCAGTAGCCAATCAACAAAATAACATACGGTAAAGTTTGGAGACAGCCTTTAGTGCCTTTTGCTTGTCTTTGTCATCATGTAAGTCGAGCTTCACCACAACCTTCTGCAATTAATCCACAAAATCAATGGAAATTCCAAGTTCAATTTAGCAAGATTGTGAAGATATAAACAAGAACTATATATGCTTGGAAATATAATTAATTTGTTGGGTTAGTTAAGCAAACATTAATAATTCATATACAAAAACTAAGTAAGAGTTTGTACACTAAAGAAGCAAAGAAAGGAGGAAAGGATTTGGACTTGGACCAAGAAAAATTAAGCAAGTAATCATCATTTGGGTTTAAGCTAAGATTAATTCATGCAACAAAATTTGATTATGTAAGAGTTGTTACACTAGTGAAGCAAAGAAAAAAAAAGGGATAGATATAGACCAACAAGAATCGAAATTGAAATATTCTCAAGAAAAAAAAGTAAGAAGTTGGACTAGACCAAGGAGGAAAAAGTAATTAACCATTATTTTTATTTTTATTTTTTGGTACAACCAACAAAATCATTATAATGAATGAAGACTACTAACCTTAGACATATTTTGAGAGTCGTACTAATGAATGAGAGAGAGAGAGAGAGAGAGAGAATTGTAATGAAGGAGAGAGAGAGAGAGAGAGAGAGAGAGAGAGAGAGAGAGAGAGAGTTGTAATGAAGAAGGAATATAGAGAAGAAAGGATTAGAGGGAGGTTTATAAAGAGCAAGAGAAGGCATAGAGTATTCTCTCAAGTCAAGGAGAGAATTAGCCAGGAAGGGAGGAAAAGGGCGGTGGGGATCCATCGGTCATTTGCAATTTAGTCCTTTTGATTGGAAGGGCTTTTTTGCAATCAGTCCATATATTTATGTGAACCATAAGATAAGACGACCCAATAGACCCGGCTGCCAGACTAACTTAAAAACGTATGTCACTCGCTAACAACTTTGAATTATCAACTAAGACACCACGCATTAGCAATTAAGTAATATCCCTTAATTTATTAGCCCCTTTTTTTCTTGCTAATGGTCAGTAAATTGTGTGCTCAACAAGATTCAAATAATTAATCAAAATAAATTTGGGAAGAAAACATTTTTGTTGTTGTTGTCATCGTCATCAAGACATCTATTGTTATTGGATATAAAAAGAATAATACAAATTGATATAATATATATATGGAAAGGTAATTCTACATTCTTAGTAGAGGAAAAGAGGTTAGCACTCTCTCGTGAGATATCGAACACATCCAAAGAAAACCGTCCACATCAGTCACTTGAGCTGGAAATATTTGACTATATATTGAGTTCGATCCCATGAGAGATCGTTAATCATTAGATACTGGAGAGTGAAAAACCCCAGACGACACTTATCCCACCGGACCATGATCCTTAGGACATACACTAGGTCGAAGGCTTCGAATTGGGGAGTCGGAGGATAGTATGTTTTTATTTTAGGATGCAGAATCGAGGAGTATCTTGAGGGGGGTCTGCTATCGGCTTATTGTTGATCGTGGTAGCAGTTAGCTGGTTTTAGGGGTGTCTGCGATGGCACAGTCTAATGTAGTTCCGTCTTTTCATTTCAATAAAAAAAATTCTTAATATATATATATATATATATATATATATATATATATATATATATATATATATATATATATATATATATATACACACACACACGGTCTTGCTAGTCCAGTAAGGCTCACAAAGAAGTTATTTAAAGCTTGAAATTTATTTTTCTTTAGAAAAAAAATCAAAAGGTGACTATTCAAAAAGAAATAAAATAAAAAGTGATTTTGTTCGGAAAAAGAAATAAACAAATCAAATCAACTATAACATGGTGTAATACTTAGTGAGCGCGTCGATGTTCAGCTACTTTTTAGTAGCTAGTTCTCTTGTTATTGTAATGTTGGTGACTTGGTGCACACGTTCTTGTAAGTTTGAATACGTCCAAAGTTCCATTTGTTGTGCACACCAAGCGTGCCTCTAGAGATATGGTATGGGCCCTATTCCGATTTCGCATGTACCTATGTGTTTTCTTCTTCCTTTTACATAATTTTTTATGATTTAATTTTAACTTATATTCTTAACTATTCAAAATTTTCAACTTGGTACATTAAATTTTTTATTCTTTAAAAATTGATATCCTGAAAAGAAAAAAAAAATGAAAACACATATCCATCCCCCCACCCGACAACCTGGTCCTCGACCCCGCTGCCTCCTCTGCCCCCCTCGTTTCACTGCACTCCCAATCCCGGCAGCCCTACCCATGCCCCCTCTCCCACCCGCCCCCGTTGCCTCCTCCCCTCCCCCCCCCCCCCATCATCGTGCTCCTCCTGTCATTATTGTCGCCGCCGCTACGTGGGAAGAAGGGGGGGAGGGGGGTAGTGGGAGGGGAGCAGTCGGGAAAGAGGGTAGCAGTCGTGGCAGGGGGGGAGGTGGAAGGGGTGTTGGCTAGGGAAAGGATAGTTTTATACTTTTTTTTTGTTTTGGGTATTAAGTTGAAAATAATTTAATAGTTTATGGTATAAAGTTGTACCAAAAAAAAAGATATCAAGTTGAAAATTGAAATAGTTGAGGGTATGAATTTGAAATTAAGCCAATTTTTATATAGGGGAAGGAATTTAGTCGAAATTGTATCTTAAGGAAGAAGTTTTGGGTATTCGCAATTAAAAGGATGAATTGCCAAGTCATTTGACGAAACTTAGCAAACCGTCAAGTGATTTGACGAATTCTTTAGCTGCAGTGCCATGGACCAGGATAGAACTCGCCAACTCAGTTGGCGAGTTCAGTCTCCAAGTGATGGTTTCACCGGAGAGGAAACATAAAATAGCAATGTCCTGGTCCTTCGACTACGAGTTCGACGCAGAGACGGGATGTTGTTGTGTGATGTTGAGGTCACTTCGACAGCAGGTGACGTAGGCTTTGATTTGTGTTGGTGCTTTCTTTACATGGAGAGAGCTTGCTCTCAACATGCCTTGTAAAATTTTAGTCCCACATCGGAAATGTACCATGAGTTATCTCAACATATATACTTGGTTGTGTTGTTGAGAGATGCACATGGGGTGGTGACCCTAAGGAGGGAACCATGTGGGTGATTTTACTAGGAGGTAAGAATAAGGCTCCAAGGATTAAGCATTAATGCTTTTGTCATTCTCTTGGATTAATTCCATTTGGAGCTAAGCCCCAAAGGGGCTTAGTGACTCGGACTCGAACTCGGGCTCATAGGCTCATGAGGCGTAATGTGGCGTTTTGTTAGCGCACTTTGCACTTAATATGCGGCCTCATGCGGTCCATGCGGCTCATGCGGCTCATGCGGTCCATGCGGTCCATGCGGCTCATGCGGCTCATGTGGTCCATGCGGTCCATGCGGCCATGAGGCTCATGCGGCCAGGCTGCTGCTGCTGCTGCCGCATGGAGGGTTCTGCTGATTGTGCAGACTACAAGTCAGTTATGGAAAGACTGATTCAATGCGATTAATTCAGATCCTATCTTTGTGGGATTTGAATTAATTTTGTTGCTATCTTTGTGGAATTTGAATTAATCTCGTTGCTATCTTTTGGGATTTGATTTAATCTTTCCATAACTGAAGAGACGGCTAGGGTTTCCACCCTCTCTCTATATATACTCTCTTCTGGCCTCCTTTGTGCGTACTACGAAAATATAAGTCAGAAAAGGAGAAAGAGAGAGAGAGAGCTACTGCCGCCATTGCAAGTCCATCCGAGGAGTCAGAACAGAGGTGACTTCGAGCGTTCCACAAGTTCTTTAACTTGCTGGTTCCTGGAAGCAATTCGTGTGGGACGAATCTTGCTTTGAGCAACGGTGTTTTGACACCCCAGCATTTTTCTTCTTCTCATCTTTCTCTAGATTATTGTACCTTGTTCTGTCCCAATTGTAACACGTTTGTAAGAAAGAACGAGAGATCTTCTCTTCTCTATTTCTCTCCTCCATATTGTAATCGGATTATTTGGTTTTTGTATCATCATAGATCTCTGTTGCATCTGTTTTACCATCTTTGATCAAGCTCCGGGACTAACAATCTCAAAGCAAGATGCTTATAGATGGAAAACATTAATGCTTCGCTCGTCCAATCGGACTACTGCAAGTTGGAAAAGTTCGATGGAGAGCATTATCAAGTCTGGAAGAGAAAGATTTATCTAACTCTTCAACTAAAAGACGTTGATCATGTTCTGTTGGAGGAAGAACCCTCTGTTCCAGACACTGGATCTACTGCCGCAATCAATGCGGCTACCAAACTTCAGGCCAAATGGAGAAGGGAAAATAGCATCTGCAGGCTTCTCATCCTGAATGCTATGGAGGACTCCCTGGCAGAATCCTACTCGAAGAAGGAACTTGCCAGAGACATATGGGAGTCTGTGAAAAAACTGTATGAAGAAGACAGGAACAGGAGCAAGATGTTTGTGGTTGAAAAATATCACAAATTGCTCTTTGAGGACGAGAAGTCCATGTTGCCACAGGTGAAAGAATTTCTGAAGCTATGTCAGAAACTGGAAGACGAAGAGATGCCCCTTTCCGACAAGTTTGTCGTTGGAGGGATCATCTCAAAACTTCCTACTGGGTGGAGTACCTTCTATGCAAGGATGCTCAGAAGGAAGCTAGACATTAGCTTGGGAGATCTACTTCAAGAGATCCATGTTGAGGACGAGATGCGTTCCCCACAGAAGGTGGACACTTTGTCCAAATAGTTGGCCAAAGCCAATCTAGTGCAGACGAGAGATCCCAAGGGGAAGCAGGCGGCTTCTCATCCCAAGAAGAAGGACTTCACTAATCTAAAAGTGAAGGGTCCTTCATTCAAGCAAGAGAAGGCTAAGTCCCACGTGACTTGTTACAATTGTGGCAAGAAAGGCTGAAAAACAGATGGCAACTCTAGAGGGGGGGGTGAATAGAGTTTATAGAGAAAATATCCAATTAAAAATTCAACTCTATCACAAACAAAACTAATCAGAGTAAATGCAGAATTTAAAGTGAGAAGCAAGAGAGCATACGCAAACACAGCAGATTTTAACCTGGTTTCCCTCGTGGAGGACTAGTCCAGGCCTGAGAACTTTAGCTCAGGATTAAATCTACTATTTGTGAAATAGTAGTTTACAACCCGTGCCTTTTCTTCAGAAGAGCACGTCAACTTCTTACAGAGGATCGCAGTGGCGATTTGCTCAGAATTTTTCAAGCGACTTCTTCAACTCTTGCACAAGACTCCTAACTGAGAGATGCTGAGCACTCGAGACTTAGGAAGCCTGTGGCTAGTAGATGGGAAGGGTATAGCTTATTTGAGCTTAAGAGAGAAGAGAAGAGAAGATTGGATGATTTGAAATAAGAGAATTCTAGGCCTATTTATAGGGTTTTTGTAGACAGAATTCGGCCAGAATTCGGGTAGAAAATTTCAAATATTTGGCCGTTGGACAACTAGCAACCAGCTAACCCTAAATTTTAGGTTGCTGATTTTTAGGGGATAGAGTTCGGCCCGAACTCTGTGTGAAGGCAGAGTTCGGCCCGAACTCTGTCTCTAGAGCACAGAATGGTTCTAATGGACCAATAGGCTTATTTCTGGATGGTGGAGTTTATGGATCTTTGGGTAGGCTATAGGTCAAGTCTTAAGAGCTCAGCATGACACAGTTTACAACAGTCTAGACTCAATAAAAGTATAAAATACAGACTCATATACAACTGTATTGTAAAGACTGAGCTGTCGTCTGACTTGAGCTTGATGTAGACGTCGTGTGTCGTATTGAATTATTACAAATATTATTTAGTCAATGTTATCAATATTTGGTTGACTGTGACTTTGTGTCAACAATCTCCCCCATATTGATAATTGACAAAATAATAAATGTGTATTCAATATTCATACCTGGACACAGTCAATGACAAAAGCATAGCTCCCCCATAATCGGTGCCGAGCTAAACAAGATAGCTCTCCCGTAAACAATGCGTTGAACCTGTTGGCCTGATAAGGAATATCTCCCAAAAGCACAAAAAGCACATATACCAAAAAATATAAACAGAATATACACATAACTCCCCCTTTTGGCATTTAGCAATATGAGATAGATAAATTATAACTGGCAAAACACACATAAAAGAGAAGAAACTGCATATAAAATAATGACCAAGAGTCATAACAACTGATACTAGATCTACCAATGTCTTAAAAGCATAAACCATAATGAGTCTACTACAAACCAAGTACATAAAAGTAACTAAAGCAGAAAGCAGAAAGCATAATCTAAGATCTCCAGTAGCAGCCTCAAGTAGTAGTCCAAAACCATCAACGAGCACGAGAGGGCCCGGCGTCGTCCGAAGGATCAGTAAAGGAGCGACATGGGTCCACAAAAGCCGAGTCCGGATCCATGTAGCGACGAACCCAAGGGTCATCAATACGAAAGCCCTCACGATCGGGATCACGCTCCACAGGAATGGGCATGGAAGGAGCACGAGACATGGAATACCGGATGTCATGCAGCGAGTTGCTGATAGCACTCATCTGCAATGTGGTCCGATAGTCCAGCTGAGTCCATCGATCGTCCTCCAAAGTGAAACGAACTCGAAGCATGGCCTGAAGTGACTCAAGAGTGGCCGGAGGAGGAGGAGGATCCTGTCCGAGAGGAGGGGCATCCGGCTCATCCTCAGAATGCTCAGACACGACCGGGGAGCCAACGGCCGCATGAAGCCTCCTTGTCTTGGAGAGAAAGGCAGGGGCAGGTAAGAAAGGACAATTATCAAGAGGCACATGGAACGCACGAAAGATCATAGGAAGATATAAAGCATAAACCAAGGATCTTGGTTTCTTCCTACAGTTGATCATCCAATCCATCATTGTGCGTGGGAGGTTAAAGGGAACATGGAAGTGGAGATGGTACTAAGCTGATATCTCAAAGTAGGTAACTTCATCGGTAGAACCCGCTTTAGGTAGAATAGTGTTGAAAATGATCCGATGAAGCTCATAGAAGTAAGGATTGAGGTACTTTGCCAAGAGCTTACAAGGACGTGTGTTTGGGCTACACAGGTCGTCCTTGAAACTCTCTAGAGAAATCCCTTCGGGAAAGATAAAGGATCTAGCTTCAACAAGCTTCTCCCAAGAATTAGGCTCAATAAGGTCAAGATATTCAGCTAATTCAAAGTCATCAAATGAGATATCAATACCCGCAACACGTGAATAGATACGAGTATCATCATGAGTCAAATTGCAATAAAACATTTGTATGGCACTACGATAAATGACCGAATTAGAAGTAACGAGTTCATCAAGACAAAGGTCATTAAAGAGTGCATCATACTGTGAGAAAAGTGTGAAATTTATGGGGTGTCCCGCAAACACCGGACGTGTCCGAAAATTACTAAACCAGTCATTGGATGCGTCTAGTGATATAAAAAGTCGGTCGTCGTAAGTGTTTGGATCACGTGGACGTGAAGGGTTGAACAACGGATGAGATGGTTGTTGTTGTTCAACGGGTTGCTCAACGGGAGGAGGAGCACTCGACGAGGATGCACCCTCGGTCCGAGGTCTCTTCCCACGGTTGAGCAAGCGAGGAGCCATAGCACAAAATAGATAAAACTGAGATAGAGAAGGAGAGTGAGTTATACCTCAAATAATTGATGAACAGTGAAAGAGAATTGGAAATAGCCCTTCTCCTTGAGTTTGGGGAAGAATGGAGCACAATAGAGAAGAGATTAGGGTTAGGGTTTTGAGAAAATAGTGGAGGAGAAGTGGAGGAGGTGGTAAGAATGAAGGAGAGGGAAGAGAAACCGAAATAAAGGTGAGGGTTTCTCTTGGTCGGGTTCAATTTTGACCATTGGATCAACAATGAGATCCACGGCTGGAACAGTCCCCGATTCTGGAACAGGGAGGCCGAACTCGGCCCGAACTCTGGTAAGGGCAGAGTTCGACCCGAATTCTGGGTCCTTGTCCCAGAACTGAAATCAGGCTAAAAGGATAAAATATTGGTTAAGTATGGAAAACCAATATAAGATATAAAGATAAATGTTTAAAAGATTCAATAAACCAGATAGTAGAAGTAGAAGGATAGCAATATGAAATTGAAAAATTAGCATGTCAGCAGGTCATAAATCAAAATGTACCGTATAATAAACAAGGAGTTAAATCATAATTCAATATTTTGAAGTTGCCATGGGTTAGCTGCAGGGGTCAGATCCCAGCTAGCGGTACTCCTGAGGACTAGTGCACCGTGTCGCTTAGGCTTTTACGCCTTGTTGTCAGAAGGGCCCTTTCGGCTTGTACCCATAGCAAGTTCATTATAAGAGAATCACAATATAATCGATATTTACGCAGGTGTATTTTAATTTATGACAGCTTCATCTAAAATTCCAAGTTCACGACAAAGGAAATTGAAGCGCTCTTCGGATAATGGCTTTGTAAAGAAGTCTGCTAACTATGCATAGAGTGATGATGACTATGCCAGGGAGAAGTATGATGATTAGCATGGTGATGATGACTATGCATAGAGTGATGTGGAGTGGCATGGTGATATTGTCTATATGTAGAATGATGTTGATTGTGTCTTTGTGCAACATGGTGATGATTGTATCTATGTGTAACATGATGATTTTGTGACATATGATAATTATTTCTACGTGTATGTGGTTTGTGTCCTTTGTGAAAGTGTGTGTATATGAAAGCATGATTACGTGTTGTAGATGGATGATGTGGATGACTAGCATGAGAAGTGTTATTCTTTGTGGGTGTCTCATGAGATTGGATTTGAGGTTGAACAACCTGTGTTTTCCCAATTTAGTCTCTAATCTCTTAGAAACAGCCTGCAGTTCAGTAACCTTAGCATTTAAACTATATATCTTAGTCATAGAAATCTTGTGTCTACTATTTTCTTCAGCAAGCATCGTGTTGAGTGTTGTGATTTCTTGTGTTTGTTGCTCAATACGTGTTTCAGCATCATGAAGGCTTAGTTTAAGCTTCGATACCTCATCTGTGACTTCCGTGGGTGAAGTGTCTCTAATGTTATCAAGCAATAGAGAAAGTCTTTGAATTTCGACTTCATGACTTTTGATTTTGTCCTTGGCATTTTTGTATTTACCAATGATCTTTTTGTGATCATCGAGTAAATCGGAGAAAGCATCGCCAAGTTCATCAAAAGAGAAGTCGTCAAGAGTTTCGTTTGATACCTTATCGGATGTTGCCATTAGGCACACATTAGCCGTATCTTGAGGAGAGTCCTTGTCTTCCTCGGAGTCACTAGCTTCGCTTTTATGCCAAATGCTTGTGTTGGCATATTTCTTTGAGGAGGTCTTCTTGTATGGCTTCTCATAGCGGTTGCTCTTCTTCAAGAATGGACAGTCTTTTCGGACGTGTCCAGTCTTCTTGCAACCATAGCAGGTTGGCTCTTTTTTACCATCTTCTTGTGGTTCCTTCTTCCTTCGATTGAAGCGAAGGAATTTCTTGAAGTTGCGGACCATAAGGGCTTGATCATCTTCTTCTGAGTTGTCGTCATCCGTCTCTTCGGGTTCAGCCCTCCGTCGGTGAGCTTTGAGTGCGATCTCCTTAGCCTTAGGAGCAGGCTCTTCGAAGTCCTTGAGGTCAAGCTCATGAGTCATTAGCTTTCCCATCAAGGTCTCCATGGACATGGTTGTGAGATCATTTCCTTCAATGATGGCTGTCACCTTAAGGTTCCAAATTTTTGGTAGCCCCCTAAGTAGCTTACGAATCTTCTCGTGATTTGAATATGCTTGTCGTGTGAAGACAGAGGGTTGATGATGTCGAGGAATCTTGTGAACATTTGCGTGATCGTCTCATTTGGCTTCATCTTGAAAGCTTCGTATTCTTGAGTGAGACGGCTTATCTTGGATTCCTTGACTTGGGTGGTTCCTTCATGCGTCACTTCTAGGAGTTTCCACACTTCGTGAGATGTGGTGCATGTAGATACCCTGTTGAACTCATTCCTGCTATAGCACAGAATAAAGCATTAATAGCTCTCGCGTCTAGACTTGCCTGTTTCTTCTCCTCGTCAGAATACTTGTCATGTGATTTCTTAACAAGATCACCGTTGACAACTATTCTGGCGGGCTTTTTGTAACCGTCAGTGACGACAGTCCGCAGGTCAAAGTCTAGCGACTTGAGATAAAAGCTCATCCTTATTTTTCAATACGTGTAGTTAGTTCCATCAAATAGGGGAGGCCTATGAGTGGACTGTCCTTCACCGTGATTGGAAATCAAGGATTGTGTGGTTGCCATGGATCAGCTCTAGGATGTAAATCCTTGTAAAGAGAACAGAGCTCTGATACCAATTGAAGAACAGATGGCAACTCTAGAGGGAGGGTGAATAGAGTTTATAGAGAAAATATCTAATTAAAAATTCAACTCTATCACAAACAAAACTAATCAGAGTAAATGCGGAATTTAAAGTGAGAAACAAGAGAGCATACGCAAACACAGCAGATTTTAACCTGGTTTCTCTCGTGGAGGACTAGTCCAGGCCTGAGAACTCTAGCTCAGGATTTGTCACGACCCGCTACCCAAATTGTTGGGCCAGGCCGAGTCATGCCCAGCCTACGTTGAGATAAAACGTAGTAAGCTGTTCTAAAGACAACAGGATAAGACTAAAATGTGCTAACAGTTCTATAAGTGAAGAAGAATCATAAATGCTCCAAACACAAAAGTCGTCGTATATAGTGAAATGTCCAAGTACAAGTGAACTGTAAAGTAAAACTGGATACATGTCCAGTTACAAAAGATATAGTCTAATACATGTCTACTCTCAAAAGTCTAAGTAAACAAAAGACAACTAGGCGAGGTTCCCCGCAGGAACATCCTCGTAAAGCATAGCCGGGTCCTCGGCAGTATCTCCATAGTATGTGTCACAGAGTAACTCCTCCTCAGTAAGGATAACTACAACGTTATCCTGTCAGGACGGGAGCAAGTACTAAATCTAACAAACATATAATACTGATCATGTGATGAAAAGGAAATGACATATCATGTTGGTTCAGTTTTTAGGTATATTTTATCATGGCGATAGATATATATTTTAAAGTTTAAAACTGTAGTAGGTGAGTGATCAGTCAATAGGTAATCAGGATGTACAGCGGTACATATCAATTTTTTGATGTGCACATACGTACACATAACGGCATCGGTGTATATCCATACACAAACGCGGGACCAGACATACGACACAGATACATATAGAATGTAACAGTGCTCGGTAAATACATACGGAGAAGGGGTCATGATCACGTACACTACTAGCAGTTTCCCCTTAACCCGTTATTTAAGCATGTGAGAGAGATTGTGAGATACGGTATAAACATGGTAGAGACTGAAAGTAATACAACATGTAAAGTTCTAACTTGCTATCCCAAGGATCAGCATTTAACATGGTTGGTGATTCATAGTTTTATGGTTTATAGCAGTATGTAAAGTTCGTAGAAAGTACTTGCCTCTAGCAAAGCAAAACAAAACAAGCTGCGATAACAGTGCTATGGATGTCCGGTAACTCGTCACTGTAGAAATAAATATAATAACTTAGCTTTTATACTAAGCTAAAATACTAGGACACTAATTGGTGCGACACGACTTGTGACTGGGCACCTAGCCAAAATGATGATTTTAGCTTAGGAGACCAATGTGGGGTGACACACTACTTTAACTAACTTTCTAGGGTCTTTACACTAGTGAGGGGTGAGGTTCAACACGGCTAAAACTCAAAATAACACAAAAAGCTACAAGTCGTAATTAATCAATAAATAAATCAAAAGTCCATTGTGTTCTAACAATTTTTGAAGTAGACAAAAAGCCTAGTTTTTCTTAAAGTAAAGTACCAAGGTGATCCTTGTTAATCATAGAAATTTATTATAATTTTTCTGGAATTTATTAACCAGTACAAATATTTTATAAAATTAGTTTTCCTAAGTATACAGAAAATGAGTTTTGGTTTCATATGCCAAACTAGGGGAAAAATAGTAAATTAAATACTACAAAAATTATACTAAATTAGCCAACTTAACATAGTTTCTAAATACTATTTTTCCATAATTTTAGCAGTACTTTAAGTATTTTTAGAAAATCAAAACAGCATTGCACACAATAATTAATTATCTGCGTATTTTGTCCATGTATATAATTTGAACTAAAGTTCAAATACAGGACCCAAGGCCATGAATCAAGTCCAATATGACTTGTACAGGTCTTGAATGTATGAAAACACATTTGAGCCCAAATACCCATGCTAGGCTTGGACACCAAATGGTTGCAGCAATTTAAATACACTAAAATATAACTTGGTAAAAGTGCAAAAATAATATTAATATTTTAATAAGATACAAAATAAATATATACATACATATGTTGAAAGTACATATGTCTATGTATAAGGAAAATACTTAATTTATATATATATATATATATATATATATATATATATATATATATATATATATATATATTTTATATATATATAAGAAAACTCTTAATTATATGGTGTATATATATAATATATATATACACATAAAAGTATATACATATATACAAACAAACATATATATATATATGAAATTTACTAACTATAAAATATATATACATATATATAAAATACTGTTAAAATACAGTATATACATATATATATATACTAATATATATATATATATATATATATATATATATATATATATATATACATATATATATAAATATATATATAAAACAAAGAAAGAAAAAGAAAAGAAAAGAAGCAGAAAAAGAAAAAGAAAGGAAAACAGAAGGGGGGGCTCGAACCCAAGCCAGCGAGGGGGGATTTTAATCGGGTCGAGCTGGCCAGGGGGTCAGCTCGCTAGGTTTGTTAGAGTTAGGGTTTAGTTCATTTTATTAGTTTAAGCTAGATTAATAATAATAAAAATATATAAATAACTGTCCTGTGTCCTGACAGTTAAGGACACAGGTATCAAACGTGTCCAGGGTCGATTCGACACGCACGACACGAATCTCACGTGTCCAGTTCTACGCTTGTGTTCGCCAGGACACGGCGAACAGCATGGACTCAACACGAGACACGCACGACTCGTAAGGACACTGCTACTCACGTGTCCAGTCGATCGGGGGGAGGGGGATTTGGTGGTCGTGGACGGCGGAGGAGGCGTCGTGGCGGTGGCGGAGTGGTGGCGCTGCGGTGGACTCGTCAAGGCGCGTCGGATGAGGGTGGTTGGGGGCGGTGATGGTCGACGGTGGGGCTGGGCTGGGGGTTAGCCGGAGTTAGGGTTCCGGTTAGGGTTTTTGGGAGATGGGCGGAGCTAGGGCGTCGGTGGTGGTCGGTCGGGGGGTCAACGAGAGTGGGTGAGGAGAGAGAGTGTTCGGTCGGGGGGGTGTCTGGGTAGTTTAGCCAATAAGCCCCCATAGATTTAGGAATTTGCATATAGGTCCCCACAGCCATAAATGCAAATTAGAATTTGCATTCCTTAATTAAAATAATTAATTAATTGCAAACTGACTATAAAACAATTCAAAAAATTACAAACAGATATTAAAATAATTTAGAAAAAATTGCAAATCAATATTTTTGTATTTAAAAACTCATTTAAAATCATTTAAAAATTCTAGAAAAATTCCTAAAAATTCCTAATAATTATTTAAGGCTATAAATGACATAAAAATTTAATTAACACTAATTAAAAATAAATTTGAAAATCAGGGGCTGACAAGTCTTCCCTCCTTGAAAAATTTCGTCCTCGAAATTCACAAGGATTGAAGACCCTACAATATTCTAACATAGCAAACAATGCAACAAAATGACTAAGGCTGCGATCGAAACTAACCTCTAAGGTATCAAGCGGGAACGGGTGGTTCCCTCGCAACGGTTGGATCGAACAAGTAAGGGTATCTATCCCTCATATCCGACTCCCTCTCCCAAGTAGATTCACTTGGGGAGTGACGGCTCCAAGCTACTTGCACTAGGGGTATAACCTTGTTCCTCAGCCTCTTCTCTCTCTTGTCTAATATCTCCACTGGCTGCTCAGAAACTGTAAGGCTCGGTCCGACCTCCAACTCTGAATGATCTAGCACATGACTGGGGTCTGGAACATATCTCCTCAGCTGAGTTACGTAAAAGACATCGTAAACTCCTGCTAGGTTGGGTGGAAGTGCAACCCTGTAAGCTACCTCTCCGATCCTGCCAATTACCTCAAATGGCCCGATGTATCTGGGGCTCAGCTTCCCTCCTCGTCCGAACCGGATCGTCTCTCGAGTAGGTGATATCTTCACTAGTACCATATCACCGTCTGCGAACTCCATCGGTCTGCGACTAGCATCAGTCCAGTGTTTCTGCCAATCCTGAGCTACTCTGAGCCTGTCTCTGATCATCCCGACTTTCTCTGCTGTATCCGTGATCATCTCTGGCCCAAGCATGACTCTATCTCCAACATCATCCCAAAAGAGCGGTGTGCGGTATCGTCGTCCATATAGCACCTCGAAAGGAGACATACCAATACTGGCCTGGTAGCTGTTGTTGTATGAAAACTCTACCAAGTGCAGATGGCTCTCCCATGATCCTCCGAAGTCCAGCACGCAGGTCCTCAGCATATCCTCCAGTGTCTGTATCGTCCTCTCAGACTGCCCATCTGTCTGCGGGTGGTACGCTGTACTGAACTTGAGCCTACTGCCCAACTCCTCCTGTAAGCTCCTCCAGTAGTAGGATATAAATCTGCTGTCTCTGTCTGACACGATGCTCACTGGCACTCCGTGTAGGCGAACTATCTGCTGCATGTATAGCTCCTCCAACTTCTCGGTGGAAAGCCCCACCTTGAAGGGTATGAAGTACGCACACTTCGTCAGCCTGTCTACGATGACCCAGATGGCATCCTTCCCTCCTTGGGAACGAGGAAGCCCTGAAACGAAGTCCATCGTAATATGTTCCCACTTTCACTCGGGAATGGGTAACGGCTGTAACAAACCAGCTGGCCTCTGGCGCTCCGCCTTGACCAGCTGGCAAACTAGGCATCTCGAGATAAAATGCGATACATCCCGTGCCACCAAAGATGTTCCCGCAAGTCACGGTACATCTTGTTAGCACCAGGGTGAATAGAATATCTCGATCGGTGCGCCTCCTGCAAGACTGCCTCTACCAGCTCTCCCTTCGGCACGCACAATCGGCTGCCATGCCTTAGGGATCCATCCTCTGCTATAGTGAAGTCATCCAGCAATCAAGCTAATGCCTGGGGTCAAAGTCTGCGAAGGCTCTCATCTGTAGACTGTGTCTCCCGGATCTGCTCCATCAAACCTGACTGAATGTCAAGCGCCATCATCTGTATCACTGATCCTGGCCGAACTAGCTCGATACCGAGCTTCTCCAGATCCTCCCGTAAATGCCGATCAATCATCAGATACCATGCCATCGGATGCCTACTCAGCGCATCCGCCACCACATTTGCCTTCCCGGGGTGATACTGTAAATCGATGTCGAAGTCCTTCATCAACTCCAACCATCGTCTTTGCCTCATGTTCAGCTCTTTCTGCGTGAACACATACTTCAAGCTTTTGTGGTCAGTAAAGATTTCCATACGCTCTCCGTATAAGTAATGTTTCCATAACTTGAGTGCAAAGATCATCGCAGCTAACTCGAGGTCATGGATAGGATAATTCCTCTCATGAGTCCGCAACTGCCTAGATGCATAAGCAATTACTTTCCCATGCTGCTGTAGAACACATCATAGCCCCTTCCCAGAAGCATCGCTGAAAATGGTGAAACCTCCAGAACCTGAAGGTAAAGTCAGAACTGGAGCGGTCGTCAGCCTCCTCTTCAGCTCCTTAAATGCTGTCTGGCAGTCCTCTGACCAAATGTACTCCGCGTCCTTCCGTGTCAGCTTCGTCATGGGTTCAGCTATCCTAGCAAAGTCTTGGACGAACTTTCTATAATAGCCTGCTAAACCCAGAAAACTCCTGATCTCTGAAACTGACGTCGGAGCCTTCCACGTCTCAACTGCAGCAATCTTCCTGGGATCCACCGAGATTCCATCTCCAGTGACTACATGGCCGAGAAACTCCACTCGATTTAAAAAGAACTCGCACTTCGGCAATTTGGCAAACAATCTCTCCTGCCTCAGAATCCCCAAAACTATCCGCAAGTGCTCTGCATGCTCCTCCGGCGTCTTCGAGTATATCAGGATGTCGTCGATAAACACTACGACAAACTTATCCAGATACTGGTGAAATGTCTTATTCATCAAGTTCATAAAGACAGCTGGCGTATTTGTGAGACCAAATGGCATCACCAGAAACTCGTACTGCCCGTACTTCATGTTGAACGCCGTCTTCTGGATGTCTGCTGGCCTAACCTTCACCCGATGGTACCCGGATCTCAAGTCTATCCTGGGAAACACCTTCGTCCCGTTCAACTGGTCGAACAAATCATCTATCCTGGGCAAAGGATATTTGTTCTTGATGGTGATGGCATTCAAGGCCCGGTAGTCAAACATAACCGGACTGTACCATCCTTCTTAGGCACAAAGAGCACTGGCGCTCCCCATGGAGAAGCACTGGATCGAATGAAATCCTTTTTCAACAGGTCATCAATCTGCTCTTTTATCTCTATGGCCTCCTTGGGATTCACTCTATAGCAAGCCCGGAATACTGGTGATAAACCCGGCACTAAATCAATAGTGAACTCCACATCTCTGTCAGGCGAAAGTCCTGGAAGATCCTCTGAGAATACATCCATAAACTCCCTAATGATAGGGTGTGGCGGTGCTGCGTCCCCAACTGTCGCACAACAGTTCGGCTCTAGGCTGATCTTCGGCCCTGTCCTCCTGACACTGAATGGTGCTGTGCCCGGGGGACTGAACAAAATACTACCCTCATGGCAATCTATAGATGCATGGGCATAGCTAAGCCAGTCCATCCCCAATATGATATCATAACCGGGGAGTGGCATCACAAAGAATCGCCCCTCGAACTCTCTCCCGGCTATCATAATAGAGCATCTATAGCTAGCTCTAATAGGCACTGGTCCTCCTCCCGTCATTACTCTACTAATCTCCGAAGTATGTGTAGATACTAAATAATGTTCTTGCATAAACTCTAATGATAGGAAGCTATGAGATACACCAGAATCAAACAAGTATAGAGCTAGAAAAGTATGCAAATAAATATGACCTGTAATGACGTCAGCTAAGTAATCCGGCTCCGAAACCTGCTCCGGCTCTGGCTCAATGGCAAGACTATAAACCCTCCCCTGAGGTCCCTTCTGCTGCTGCAGATGCTGCCCGAACCTCTGCTGCTGAGTCGGGAGTGGTCCTCTAGTCTTTGCTACTGGGCACTCTCGAAGCTGATGGGTGGCAGACCCACAAGCCAAACACTGTCCCAACTTCTTTCTGCAGATGGAAGCGTCGTGGCCTACCCTCTTGCAGAATGCACAAATACCTCCCTTCGGCTGCTGTCGGGGTCCCAGGAATCTAACTAGCGGGGTCTGATGATGTGATATAGGGGGACGGTAAGCCTGCTGGGGCGGCATCGGTGCTCTCTGCTGGAAAGCCTGACGCTTGGACGGTCCCTCATGGTGTACAGAAGCCGGCCTCTTGCATGACAGAAGACGCTCCTCGATGCTCCGGGCCAACTCTAGGCTCTGGTAGTAGTCATTCGTACCGTTCGCCACTATAAGAATGCCAATGTCTGGAACTAGACCATGGCAAAACCTACGGGTCATCTCCTCTGGATCAGCAACCAGACTAGGAGCGAAACGGCTCAGGCGACTAAACTCTGCCGCATACTCGTCAACAGAACGGTTCCCCTGCTGGATGTTCTGGAATCGTAGCCCCATGGCTACTCTAGCAGTGGTCGAGAAGAATTTCTTCTTGAACTGGGTCTTGAACTGGCCCAAGTGGCTCTACCTCTCGCAAACAACGGCTCATTCCGGAACCAGACTCCTGCTAAGTCTATCAGCAGAAATCCGCTGCCTCGACCTGGAGGTCATCCGGCATCCTAACTCCAGAAGCTTCCTCTCTACCGAATCTAGCCAGTCATCAGCTACCTATGCCCTCAGTCCCTGAGAACTCCTTGGGATTCAGACCCATGAAGTGCTTGATCGTCCCCGCTCTCTGCCGTGGCTCTACATGTGGTGGGACCACGGGACGTCCCTCAGAACGCTCCATGCTCTGGCGGAGTAGGGTAGTCTGCTCCTGATGGATTGTTAGGAACCCCTGGATCAGTGTGAGCAGCTGGGTCCCGTCGAGTGTGACGGAAGCCTGGGTGGGTATAGTGATAGGGGGTGGTGGAAGTATCGGGTCCTGCCGGGCCAGTGATGTGGAAGGTGGTATCTGGGTCTGTGGATCTGTGGAGTGGGGAATGTGGTAGGTGAAGGTGTATCAGTCAACTGGTCAGCTGACTGGATATGGAGGGCCCCATTCTCGGGGTAACATACTGGGATGAACGAGTAAGCACCATCTAAATTACACATAAAAAGACTTATAAGGATTATTTAAAGTAAGTAATCATATGCAAGAAAATCTAATTATAATAGCAAACATGTGATGTATTTCCTATGTTGCAATCCTAGCATTCCTCTAAGTGTTCTAAGCGTCTTTCCTAATGTTGTCTAATTACCTTAAGTTCCTAATTGCAGGCATGCTTGGTACAATAACGTAACCAAACAGTTTAGTCAGGACCTGCATGGGCCACCACTAAAAATATGTCACGACCCGCTACCCAAATTGTTGGGCCAGGCCGAGTCATGCCCAGCCTACGTTGAGATAAAACGTAGTAAGCTGTTCTAAAGACAACAGGATAAGACTAAAATGTGCTAACAGTTCTATAAGTGAAGAAGAATCATAAATGCTCCAAACACAAAAGTCGTCGTATATAGTAAAATGTCCAAGTACAAGTGAACTGTAAAGTAAAACTGGATACATGTCCAGTTACAAAAGATATAGTCTAATACATGTCTACTCTCAAAAGTCTAAGTAAACAAAAGACAACTAGGCGAGGTTCCCGCAGGAACATCCTCGTAAAGCAGAGCCGGGTCCTCGGCAGTATCTCCATAGTAGTGTCACAGAGTAACTCCTCCTCAGTAAGGATACCTACAACGTTATCCTGTCAGGACGGAGCAAGTACTAAATCTAACAAACATATAATACTGATCATGTGATGAAAAGGAAATGACATATCATGTTGGTTCAGTTTTTAGGTATATTTTATCATGGCGATAGATATATATTTTAAAGTTTAAAACTGTAGTAGGTGAGTGATCAGTCAATAGGTAATCAGGATGTACAGCGGTACATATCAATTTTTGATGTGCACATACGTACACATAACGGCATCGGTGTATATCCATACACAAACGCGGGACCAGACATACGACACAGATACATATAGAATGTAACGGTGCTCGGTAAATACATACGGAGAAGGGGGTCATGATCACGTACACTACTAGCAGTTTCCCCTTAACCGTTATTTAAGCATGTGAGAGAGATTATGAGATACGGTATAAACATGGTAGAGACTGAAAGTAATACAACATGTAAAGTTCTAACTTGCTACCCCAAGGATCAGCATTTAACATGGTTGGTGATTCATAATTTATGGTTTATAGCAGTATGTAAAGTTCGTAGAAAGTACTTGCCTCTAGCAAAGCAAAACAAAACAAGCTGCGATAACAGTGCTATGGATGTCCGGTAACTCGTACTGTAGAAATAAATGCAATAACTTAGCTTTTATACTAAGCTAAAATACTAGGACACTAATTGGTGCGACACGACTTGTGACTGGACACCTAGCCAAAATGATGATTTTAGCTTAGAAGACCAATGTGGGGTGACACACTACTTTAACTAACTTTTTAGGGTCTTTACACTAGTGAGGGGTGAGGTTCAACACGGCTAAAACTCAAAATAACACAAAAAGCTACAAGTCGTAATTAATCAATAAATAAATCAAAAGTCCATTGTGTTCTAACAATTTTTGAAGTAGACAAAAAGCCTAGTTTTCTTAAAGTAAAGTACCAAGGTGATCCTTGTTAATCATAGAAATTTATTATAATTTTCTGGAATTTATTAACCAGTACAAATATTTTATAAAAATCAGTTTCCTAAGTATAGAAAATGAGTTTTGGTTTCATATGCCAAAATAGGGGCAAAACAGTAAATTAAATACTACAAAAATTATACTAAATTAGCCAACTTAACATAGTATCTAAATACTATTTTTCCATAATTTTAGCAGTACTTTAAGTATTTTTAGAAAATCAAAAACAGCATTGCACACAATAATTAATTATCTGCGTATTTTGTCCATATAATTTGAACCAAAGTTCAAATACAGGACCCAAGGCATGAATCAAGTCCAATATGACTTGTACAGGTCTTGAATGTGTGAAAACACATTGAGCCCAAATACCCATGCTAGGCTTGGACACCAAATGGTTGCAGCAATTTAAATACACTAAAAATATAACTTGGTAAAAGTGAAAAATAATATTAATATTTAATAAGATACAAAATAAATATATACATACATATGTTGAAAGTACATATGTCTATGTATAAGGAAAATACTTAATTATATATATATTATATATATATATATATATATATATATATATAATATATAAGAAAACTCTTAATTATATGGTGTATATATATAATATATATATACACAAAAGTATATACATATATACAAACAAACATATATATATATATGAAATTTACTAACTATAAAATATATAATAAAAATAGTAATAATAATATATACATATATATATATATATATATATATATATATATATATATATATAATATATATATATATATACATATATATATATAAACAAAGAAAGAAAAAGAAAAGAAATATATAAAACAAAAAAAAGGGGGGGCTCGAACCCAAGCCAGCGGGGGGAGGGGATTTTAATCGGGTCGGGCTGGCCAGGGGGTCAGCCCGCTGGGTTTGTTAGAGTTAGGGTTTAGTTCATTTTATTTAGTTTAGGCTAGATTAATAAAAAAATATATATAAATAACTGTCCTGTGTCCTGACAGTTAAGGACACAGGTATCAAACGTGTCCAGGGTCGATTCGACACGCACGACACGAATCTCACGTGTCCAGTTCTACGCTTGTGTTCGCCAGGACACGGCGAACAGCATGGACTCAACACGAGACACGTACGACTCGTAAGGACACTGCTACTCACGTGTCCAGTCGATCGGGGGGGGATTTGGTGGTCGTGGACGGCGGAGGAGGCGTCGTGGCGGTGGCGGAGTGGTGGCGCTGCGGTAGACTCGTCAAGGCGCGTCGGATGAGGGTGGTTGGGGGCGTGGGTGATGGTCGACGGTGGGGCTGGGCTGGGGGTTAGCCAGAGTTAGGGTTCCGGTCAGGGTTTTTGGGAGGGCGGAGCTAGGGCGTCGGTGGTGGTCGGTCGGAGGGTCAACGAGAGTGGGTGAGGAGAGAGAGTGTTCGGTCGGGGGGGGGTGTCTGGATAGTTTAGCCAATAAGCCCCCATAGATTTAGGAATTTGCATATATGTCCCCACAGCCATAAATGCAAATTAGAATTTGCATTCCTTAATTAAAACAATTAATTAATTGCAAACTGACTATAAAACAATTTAGAAAATTACAAACAGATATTAAAATAATTTAGAAAAATTGCAAATCAATATTTTTGTATTTAAAAACTCATTTAAAATCATTTAAAAATTCTAGAAAAATTCCTAAAAATTCCTAATAATTATTTAAGGCTATAAAACATAAAAATTTAATTAACACTAATTAAAAATAAATTTGAAAATCAGGGGCTGACAGGATTAAATCCACTATTTGTGAAATAGTAGTTTACAACCCGTGCCTTTTCTTCAGAAGAGCACGTCAACTTCTTACAGAGGATCGCAGTGGCGATTTGCTCGGAATTTTCCAAGCGACTTCTTCAACTCTTGCACAAGACTCCTAACTGAGAGATGCTGAGCACTCGAGACTTAGGAATCTTGTGGCTAGTAGATGGGAAGGGTATGGCTTATTTGAGCTTAAGAGAGAAGAGAAGAGAAGATTGGATGATTTGAAATAAGAGAATTCTAGGCCTATTTATAGGGTTTTTGTAGGCAAATTCGGCCAGAATTCGGGTAGAAAATTTCAAATATTTGGCCGTTGGACAACTAGCAACCAGCTAACCCTAAATTTTAGGTTACTGATTTTTAGGGGACAGAGTTCGGCCCGAACTGTGTGGAGGCAGAGTTCGGCCCGAACTCTGTCTCCAGAGCACAGAATGGTTCTAATGGACCAATGGGCTTATTTCTGGATGGTGGAGTTTATGGATCTTTGGGTAGGCTATAGGTCAAGTCTCAAGAGCTCAGCATGACACAGTTTACAACAGTCTAGACTCAATAAAAGTATAAAATACAGACTCATATACAACTGTATTGTAAAGACTGAGCTGTCGTCTGACTTGAGCTTGATGTAGACGTCGTGTCGTATTGAATTATTACAAATATTATTTAGTCAATGTTATCAATATTTGGTTGACTGTGACTTTGTGTCAACAAAGGCCACTACAAGAGTGAATGCAGATCCAAGCCTAAACAATCAAGAAAGGTGAGCCTAATAAGGTTTCATTGGTTTCTAACTTTGTTGCTATGATTGTACATGTCACAACTGTGGGGGTTCACTCTGACTGGTGGATAGACACTGGTACGACTTGCCATGTCTGTTCTGACAAGGAATGGTTCGTCATACCAGCCGATATCTGAGAAGGTTGTCATGGCGAACCAGGCCCAAGCTGAAGTTCTGGGGATCGGGACCGTGGAACTGAAACTCACTTCTGGGAACACTCTGACGCTTCAAGGTGTGAAGCATGTTCCGGCGATTGCCCAGAACCTGATCTCTGGGAGCCTGCTTGTGACGCAGGCTTGAGGATGGATATCAATGCTGGTCAGATGGTGATGTCCAAGAAAGGAACATACTTCGGAAAGGCTTATCAAACCGAAGGAATGTTTAAAATTCAGCTTGTCAACCAGTTTGATGACATTAATGCAGTTGTATTTTCTGATTATTCTCTCACTACAACAAAAAACCTTTTAATGACGGCTAAAAAGCGTCATTAATGACGAACCATGACGCTTTTTTTTCACAGCAACCGTTATGAAAAGGGTGTTATAAATGTTTTTAAAAGCGTCATCAAAATAACCGTCATAAATAGTTTCTATAAAAGCGTTATGAATAGTTAATATATAGTGCACAATTCAGAATAATTTTAAAACGTCATGAATAGATAACATGTATAGGCTCAATGCAGCACATTTATAACACTTTATACTATTCAAATTAGCATATCCAAATCAGTCCATATAATTGTCAGGCCTAAAAATCAAATTAACATTATATATCACCATCTTTATTACATTTCTCAAAATAGAGTACATATCAACATCTTACATTCTAAAATAGAATATCCAAATACATATATATTTACAAATACATATATACATTTACAACTACCAAAAAACCTGCACCCAGAGCTCTGTTGGACTACCAGGGACTAAAGGTCCTCCAACTGCTAAAATCTTTATGGAAAAAAGCAGTATCCTCGTTTGTTTGAATTTAATGTCTCTTGCAATTGATTGGTCCACATATGAAAGAAAGAAAGATGAAAAAAAACAAAAAAAAGATTACATTGGAAGCATGAATAAACTTGACAGTACATTCTCTTAAATCAACAGGACAAATACTACATAAGTACCCGACTCAACTACTTCACTTGGCCAGAGTAAAATTACCTTGAAACCTTACTTGGCCTTCCAAACAGATCAAGCAATCAAACTCTATAAGAGAAAAAAAGAAGCTGAGCAGCCAGCATCAAACTTCTCAAGCAGCACCAACATGTAACTTATAGTTAGGGATAACAGTACCTAGGAAACTCCCAACCAATGAGCCATCCAGACCGGTCAAGAACACAAAAATATCACCTCACAATTGGATAAAGGAGAGTGACTCCAGAGCAGGCAACTAAAGATTACTACAAAATGTACTCGTATTCTTATTTTGAATATCACATTTTACCTTACAAAGTTGAGCCTCATTTCTCCAATCTTTCTAAAATATGTTGAGCAAAAAATTACAGTTTATTGTCAAACACATAAATTGCATCATAATTCTCAAAAGAAAAACAACAAACTGATACAATATAGGTCATAAAGAATTAAAGATGCACAAAGAATCAAGTCGAAATTGAAGAAAGACTAGTCTACCTATATAAGATTGAAATATGCAAGTGCAGATTTGCCTATCTACCTATATAAGATTTTTCATAACAAATGTCTTCTATGTGTTCTTTCCCCAACGGCTCCACTCGAGTTCTCAGGATCATCAAACCATCCAACCTCCATGTGAACCACCTTCTCAAAAGTAGGCCAACGCGAAGAAGTAAGATTTAGTTGTATAGGCTATCAAAGACACCCCGAAAGCAAGAAATTGTAACATGTGAAGTGTTAGGTTATCAACGATTTCGAAAACTGACTACGTTAGCCTATCTTTCTGATGTGGCTTCATGATCCTATAAGAATTGATATATAACATGTGAAGTGTTCTACAAAAAGGATTAATCGGTTATCAACCAGGCACTTCATTATGCAAATATTGTAATCTTGCTCATGCAACATTATCCTCTTATCTATAGGAAACATTGTAATCTTTCTATGCCTCGAGATTATAGGAATTTATTTCTTATGGAGAATGTCAAATTATGAAAAGATCTTAGAAATTGCTTGAGTGTGGCAAGCTAACGCTGAGATATAACCCTATAAATAGACTATCATAACACCATAAACAACCATGGGCGGAGGAGAGGCCTTACATGAAAATCAGTCCATCTTTGGATAGCCAAGGATGACTTGTCAATGTCCTTGTGGAGGTCCCCATTCGATCCTGAGCTAATCACTCCAACTGCATCAGCTAGTATAGCTCTGTGCTTGTGTCCAGAAGGCCTCTTCATGTTAACGACTGTAACTGTGGCATTTCAATTGAAGGGAGATCAGCATCATTACATGTTGAGAGAGAGAAGGAAAGGCACAAATTTCCAGATGTTCTGCAGAAAATAACCATTTTAGGGCACCAAATTCTGAATTCAAGTTACTCATTCTTACTGTCATGCAGTCATACCTAACATCTAAACCTCCCTTCTGTAGAGATTGTGGCAAGAAAAGTTGAATGTGTTCTTGGTTTGAAAAAACACATTCTTCTAAAGCAACATATCTCTTCCCAAATTAGTGCAGTGAGTCATATAAAACATAAAAAGATGGGACTTAACCTGTTATAACGTGAGTCATATAGAAATGATGATAGTCTATCTTTTTATACATCACTGTTACAAACACCAGACACAATGGCAGAAAAGTAGGAATACCAAATCCATCTAGGCAAAAGCAAACAACAGACCAACCTCATGACCCTCCTTCAATAAACTATTGAAAAAATAGCAAGATATCCTAAACAATAGGGCATTGTTCGATCAGCCTATGATTCCCAGATAATCCTTAGAAACCAAACTGATCAATGCTTCAAGATTATACGAAATGATGCCTGAACACCAACTGATTATGATCTTATATTAATACTAAGAGAACTCCTAAGTTATATTTACTGGGGACTTTCAAAAGTCGCAGAACAAATATTAATTGAATATCCTTACAAGTTAGTGATTATTTACCTTAAAGATAATATAAAACAGCTTTTATGTACCCTGTAGACCCAAGTACTATACAAAACTAAGCAAGTCTAGCTTATTGATTCATTGATTTGATACCAAGACTAAGTTAGAATTAGCTGTCTTTCGGCATGAAAGTATTGATAATTATTGAAAGAAAATGAAGTTCAATAAACAGTATAAATGTGAGGGGAAATATTTAATAATTGCATATAATAGCTTGAGTGGCTAAACCGACGGGATTTTCTAGACGAAAGTAACAAAAATCATATTTTCCTTCACTATATACTATAAAAATATTAGTGGAAGGAACTTCTTTTAGGACATGCAATCTTTGATGCTAAATGACTTCTCTCCTAAAGAAAGTCTGATGCATCCCCCTGTAAGGTTCACATGCAGAATGTTGCCACAAGTGTCTCCCCTGTAAAGTTCATCTAGAGATGTTACCATAAGTGGTCAAGCGCATATGCAAGTAAAGAGGTTCATTTTAGACACCATAACAAGTTTATATATTCCAGCATCCCTAATAGCCATCGGTAAGTGGGAGATTACCAGATAGTTTACATGTGGAGAACTGATACTATAAGAAAGTCGTGTAGTTCACGACTACCACTCTTACAGAATAGAGCATGTTCAAAGGTAGTCTGATTAGTATTCTTTTAACATCTCAATTTAAATGGACAAATCCATCTAGAAGTTTTATATCATATTAATGATCACTGGAAGTACATAAACCTGTCAATATTTGAATACAGTACACTGTAGCCTCTACCAACACACCTGATTCCAGCTACAGTGAACAAAGCAAAACCAACTAAACCAAAATATCATTTCCCCCTGAAAATGAAAAAAGTCAAAAATTGGAGTTAGAAGATAAGAATATTTGTACTACTAGTAAGAAGCTTTTTGGGGTTTAGTTTACACACGTGTTCATCATCAACGTTATGTTGTCACCTTTCAACAAAATCCTCCCTGACACATGCAAAGAAAATGGACAAAGCAAAATAAAAAATAATAATAATAAAGCATAATCATGTGTGCGCTTATGAGTATTTATATGAATTTATGGACCAACAACAAATACACACATAAAGGAAGAATTAAATGAGAGAGAGAGTCACCAAGCGGCTTTCTAGTCTTCTTCTTGACATTGAGCTCATCGACATCTTCCAAAACCAAATTCATGTACTCATCAAATCCCTAGCAAAAATGCCACACGTATCGAAGTTAACGGTTTGCAAGGAGCAGAATATATGCAGTAGAGAGAAGTAGTTCTACAACAATTAACACATCATACTAAGGCTATATGTACTACAAGACTGCAACACATCCATAAAATGTCTAATTTTATGACAACTTTCTTTATTAGCAAATATAGAAGATATAACCATTAAATCTTAAAAATTTAATGCTTATAGCATTTACTTGGAGAGGAGATTGGTAGCACCATGGCTAATATATTTAGAAGATACAGGCTATTCTGTAGACATCATTCAGCAACATTAGACATCATGCACATCCTTAATATTTCTCAAGAGAAATAATTTTCTTAAGATAAAAAAATGTCAGCTTCTTTGACTGAGACCAATAGGCTCAATCATCTAATGGTTGCTTGCCAACATGTCAGTATTATATGATCATGCTTGCTAACAAGCACAATATTGATGAAATTTTGGGAGATGAGGATAAACAAGATGTGTAAGTAGTCAGCTAAATACCAAGGTTTGCATATTGCTATCGGAATCGGTATTGGATCCTTCCTCTGATTATCGGTATCAGCAGTATCGGCGGTTTCGGCTCGGAGTATCAGATTTTTGGGCATCAGAAAACAAATAATTATTAATAAATTATAAAATGTTAGAAACAAATATTTTTATATATTTAGGCATAAATTTAAGTTTCCTGTGTTGCTTCTTAGTAACTTTGGAATTAAATGAATAGTTGTCACCACTGCCGATTGATTTACCTGCGACAGATAAATTTTCTTCCTTTACATGCTTTTACAACCTTACTATGTTTTTTATAACCTTGTTGATTGGATTTTTTTATTCAATGTTTTTTTACCGAATAGACTGAAAAAGAGACCCATAATGTCGGTATCGGTCTTATCAGTATCAGCCATATCAGATCGGTATCGGCCGATATTGCAAACTATGCTAAATACAAATTTCTGTCAAAAAGAAAGACAAGAAAATTGCATATTGTTAAACAAAAGACAACCAGGAACTAGCATATTCTCTACAAGGTTATAAAACCATTTGTCCTCGGGAACTATTTTCAAAAGAAAAGTATTACCAAACAGACTTCTTCCAAACAAAAATGTAAAAGAAACAAATATGATTGATGCTTGGGCAAAGAACACCTGACTAAAATTGTTCGCTATCATACAAGAGACTTTATGGAATAACTCAAACAAAAGCCTAACAGAACCAAAAGAAATTATTTTCAACTGGCGACCAATAACAGCAATAAGAAAGCCTTTATCCCAAAAAAAACATTTAAACCGAGTCAATGGCGTGAGAAATAGTGTTATACACTACACAAATGGCCTACAATAGCATGCACAGAACGCTATAGAACTTCTATAGCATATTCTGTCCGCTATGATCGCCCACGCTATAGTATGTCCAGACATGTGAACGCTATAACATTATAGCGTTCATGAATGCTGTAGAAGGTTTATAGCGTTCGTGTATGCTGTTGATGGTTTATAGCGTTTATGAATGCTGTAAATACTTTATAGCATTCTAGAACGCTGTAGATAGTTTATAGCGTTCGTAAGTGCTGTGGATTACTTATAGCGTTTATGAATGCTGTGATTGGTTTATAACATTCAAGAATGATGTTGATGAATGATAGCGTTCATGAATGTTGTAGATGGTTTAATTTATTATAGCGTTCGTCATATGCTATCGTGATAGCGGCCAACAGTTTTGGAAACGCTATTACATTTAGACGTTTTAATTGCTATAAATCTGCTACATTTCATATCTGAATATCCTGTGTATCACATACAAATAACCATAAAAATTCATGCTAAATCACAATTTTGATTTCAACAATTTCAATCGCAACTTCCATTTCGATCAATCAAGATATAGAAAAGATTTGCCAAAATATAAACATGTTTCATTAAAACATGCAAGATGTACAAAAAGTAGTTGTCATTAAAACATCAAGATGTACAAAAAGTAGTTGTACCTAGTAGTCCAAAATAAACCATTCCATTTACAAAATATATGTAGGCCAAAAAACTGCTCGATCGCCTCTTTCCTTCTAGCTATCCACAACCATCAAAAATTTATCCACCAACCTACAAAAATTGAGAAGAAATACATTATTATATAAAAAATAACCTTCTAACTTGTTCCTGTTGACCACATTTCTAACGAAGGCAAGCGTCAGTAGTAATATGTGCCAGAAAAATCAAAGGCAAAAATAAGACATAAATAACCATGAACATAACTTCTACTGGTTCCTATATTTTCTCCATGATTGTACAATTCTCACATATTTGTTAGTTTCCCTGAAATTCATACTAATAGTCAGATGTTAATTCAGATATTAGCACAAGATGACTGGAATATATCAAGAATTATTCACAATATTAGTTATTATGGATAACAAAAAAAGTATCACACAGGTCCTTATTAGGAATAGGTCTTTCATGCTTTTTGTCACTCTCCAGTTTCATTAACAGTTCACATGTTCAGTATATGATTTTTATTTCTCACCTATACTATTTAGATGATATTCTTCAGTTTCACTTGTAATACCTTCTCTAACTTGTTTCATCTGTACAAGATGCTGCAAGAGTTATAAAGGCTATGATCCAAACTAAACCTGATTCAATTAACTTCAATGTCATGGTACTCTCAAAGAAACCAAAGTTCAGTTCCGAAGTTTTGGTGAGTATTACAATCTGTATTTGCTATAGGCTCTATATCAGGAAAATGCTCGAGTTTGGGGACACATGATCTAATTAGTGTACTATCTATTTGGTTCACAAAATTATGATCATGGCTCGTCTCGAAATTGTAATAATTGCTATTGACTGCTCAGCTAGGTTTGAGACAGGCTCGATAAAAGCTCCTTAGAAGGACTGTAAATGTACAATCATCTTGCGTGATAGGCTCGAAAAAAACTCGAGTGACGAAGCTAGATGAGTACTCAATTCGGCTTCATTCTATTAGCTCGACTGTAACCGTAAATTGAGCCAGATGGGCACATTGTATATGTATTTTTTTTCTTTTTGAAAAAAAGCTATCTCAGCTCATCACATTTTATCCAAAACTTAAATTGCTAATGATAATTTAGATGCAAAATAACCCAACTTAGGGTCTGATAGGGTTTCTCTCTACTTTCACACAGAGGTGGTTATTTGATGCAGTTTGTAATGAAGAATTTTTTTAACTTTTCCTCTAGTGGGTAACTGGAGTAAAAAAAAATAGTTACCTTATGATTAATGTTGTCCAACTGATGGTGCAGAAGGTAGAGGTAACCGAACTTCATGATACTGAAGGAATGTAATTAGGCCTTCATGGGCTGCGATTGACACGAACCCGAACATGCATTGAGCATCTTCCTCCTACATGTATGACAATTTGTAGCATCTCGACTCGCAAAAGCATATCAAGCATTCACTTGGTGTAAAAAAAAGAAGAACTTTATAACTTCACTATTACTAAAATCAAACTCACACACTAGCAAAATAAGTGTCGTCTTCGATTCAAATAAAGTAAATAAAACGAGGAACTGTTATTCCTTCAAAAGTTCACATTTTGACTATGATTCTAAATAGAGATCATTATGTGCTGCATAACAGCCAATATGTAGTGTAAGCTTTTAGAAATCAATTTTTTGGGTGATAACTGTACTCATTTTTAAGGGATCATCTGACAGCATAAACCCTATAGAGTTTATGCGAAACAAGGGTAAGGGTCCTACATTCATGTTGTTTCTAGAAAACCCATGGCTACGATACGCCCTGCCAACTCGTGTTTACCAATAGATGCCCCTTACCCTAGTGCTATACTATATATAGCACACTATAGTGATATAACAAGAAATTCTTGAGAACATCTCTGTGCTATTTTCAAGTCTGTGAAACAAAGGAAAATGCATTTTCATATTAAGTTCAGTTGGATCTTGAATGCATACATGAGCTGTTAAAGGTAAAGCAACTATGAGAGACGAGTTTAGATTTACCATTCCTTGATCCATGCAAGTTTGAAATTGCATTATCCGTTTCTCCACTTCCACGACAAGAAGCCTCCTCTGGATACGAGCAACTCTACCTCTACCTTCTGCACCTTTGTCCTGAATCTAAACCAAAATTAAGTTCATAGATTAAGTTAACATAAAAATTAAGAACTGAAGGAATGATGATGAGTTCGGTTACCCACTAGAGGAATGTAATTAGGCCTTCATGGGCTGCGACTGACACGGTCTTGTTCTCTGATAAGTTCCAGAGCTGCATATACTGCAACATTTTGCAAACGAAACAAACTACAATCAGAAGAGATTTTTATCATAATGACAAGAAGCAAAGGCACAAAATAAAGGAATGGAGTACCATACCATTCCTCGATCACATTCCCGGTGACAGACCACTACTAAATCAACTCTAAGAATAATGCTTCCTGCTTGTTCATTAAGCCCAGTTCACTCAGAGTCGACGTACTTTCTTCTCTGTAAATGCTTTCTTGGGTACGGTCTTACCTGTCAGATAAAAACAAGCAGGAATTGAGAATGAGTGTACCTCTGCTTTACTGAGTGAACTTCCTTATCATACATGATTATCAGCAACACTAGCTAGTTTTATTCAGAAATCTACAGTATTAGACATTTGTGCGGTGATATGAACTGTTCTGAAATTTGCTCTGGAGTTGAAAAACAAATTGACAGCATATACAAAATTGGTCCTCGAAAGGATAGTGCAACAACCAATGCCTTGAACAAGGACCAATAGAGAAATACCTCTATCAAGTAACATGTCAATAGCCAATGCCTTGAACAAGTAGGACCAATAGATAAATACCTCTATCAAGTAACATGTCAATTAGAAAATATACAGCCAAAATTCGCCTCCAAAATGGAAATTTGAAAATTATCACATCTACATAAGTAAACCGAACTATGTACCAAATCAAATTGAAAAAGACAAACGTGCAGGCCAATGGGACAATTGCAACTCTAATGACATCCCACTATTTGTTAAAATATAATGTAGAGTGTAAGTCCTAAATCCCCAGTAGAGTACACTGCCTTCTGAACTGAAAGAGTCATTGAGTCGAGCCTTCTAAACAAGCCATTAATCAATACGCTTCATTATGCAGTATCATTTGGCCACAAATTAAATTTTTCCAGACAACTCATCTTTTGGCATCCATGCACATGACAGGCTCCTAAGCAGTGTATTTGGATACAGAATTTAGCCTAACTATAACAATCTATTTTTCCCATGGGGGCCTCCTTTCCCCTTCCCCCTTCTCCGAAATTCTAACTCAACCTAAGATCTCAATTTATTGGATATGTAGAAACTTTATTAAAACAATCATAACTTGTACGAAAAATAAATATAAAAGATGGCTTCTTTTTGTAAAGAGAGAAAGAACCTTGTGGTTCCCAACAGAACACATTTACAACCACATACCAACTCCCTTAGTGTACAAGGTAGGATTTGGGTTCCATGTCCTACACATTAAGGGTTTTTTTCCTTTATTGTAGGGCACCACCAAACCGTAGAAAGGACGCCGTTAGAAGGAACTTACTTTAAAACTTCAACAAGTTTAGGAACATGGATAAGGAATTAAATGCTATCTCTTGCTTTCAGTGAACAGAATAATGGAATAAAACATGCAAGAAGGGTACAATTACGAACTATGTATAATTACTGTAAACATACCATCGAGAACTAAAATATTATGTTTGTAGGTGCTTGCTTGGCCCAAAACTAACTTGGACTTGTTAGGGTGCCGTTCCTGGCATCCTGCCTTAAAAAGCATCAATCTTCACAAATATTTTTTCATTATTTTGAAAATGTATATACATAAAGCCCCCTCTTCATTAAGGGACAAAAACAAAAACAAAAACAAAAACAAAAAAAAATCCAATTCACTAACACAAATAACCAAATTTTCATGTCAGGATGGAATGGCTAATATCCCAACAATCGCTGAGAAAGCCTCAACTACTACCGTTCGAAGCAATTAGAAAAACCTTTCACATACTTACTCAGACTCTGGATCGGCATGGTTCCCACCATGCTTATTCAAATTGATTGCTTATTCAATTTTTTTTGGATCTATGAGAAACAAAAGATGATGATTCCCACCAAGCTTAGGCCTGATTGAAATATCCTTGGACCGCAGACTCACATTCATTAACATATCACGTTAAAGGAAATCAATAACATAATTTGCAGAGCAAGGCGAAAGCAAGCATTGCCAACAGCTGGTCCATTAGCAAGATTGTCCCATGATCAGGTTCTTGACAGAGGATTGGAGGAGAGTACAAATTCCAGAGAGACTGGAGGTGGCTCGTGTTTACTCGATTCAAGAGGGTGGAAAGTCTAGATGTACATAGGGGAATAGGCAGTTCTAGGGAACTACCCATATGACACCATATAAAGGCCGAAGTCTGAACCATTCTACACCATCAAATATCATCCTAAAATGTCCTATGAAAAATAGCATATGCATTAGACATGGTCACAGCAAAACACCACCACCAGTAATTACCAACAAACGACACAAATTTGGTGGTTATCTACCTATTTTGCCAACTTATTTTGTGTCTGCGTCAAATCTGACATGATGAAGATCAAAATTTAGAGTGTATGCTTATAGGATAAAATCTTCTACACTTAACCAATACAGTTGAAGGCAAGTTCAAATAGGTAAATATGCACAAAGAAGCTTCTCGCATATTCTAAGCATGCCTAAGGCTGTAGCACCTTAATCCCTAACCAAGAATTCAGATATACCTAAAGGGTTGCTGTATCAAAAAAGTGTCGAGTCAAATCGTGTTTGTGCAAAGTTGTCCATAATTAAGAGGAGAAAATCCTAAAATTTCTTGATTCTACACAATTGTGCAGTTGTCAAATTAAGTAGTAGTTGTAGACATTTAAACAGGAGAAGCAAATAAAGACTTGCAGACATCTTCAACAAACTCAAATAAACAGATGCCCTAGTCTAAAAAATTAAACAGATGTCGTCGACTAGGAGTGGAGAAAAATAGAACACACCAAATTACGATTTAACATCTTCTACAAACTCAAATTAAACACATACCCTAGTATGAAAATCAAATAGGAGGGAGACAAATTAAACTTAGGAGAAAACCCTAGAGTTGTGGGGGAAATTCGAACCTTCGGTGAAGAGGGCGTCGACTAAACAAATGTAGCCGGTTGGAGAGGGCCGCGACTCTAGAGAGGGAGTCGAGACTCTGGAGAGGCGTCGATGGAAGGGCTGCGACTGACCGGAGATGCCTTCGACTGACCGGAGAGGGGTTTTCTACTGAGTTTTGATTTTCTATTGGGAATAGGGAAGGGTTTTCTACTGATTTTTTTTCCTATTTAAGTTTTCTGAGCGCCACAAAAAAATGGGAGAGCAAAGGAAAATGAGGGAAATGAGAGAGAAAGAGAGAAAGCAATAATGCCAAGAATACATAGAGACCTCAAAAAATTGAAGAAGGGAGAGGGAAAAACCTAGTTTTCTGAGCGCCATTTTTTTGCACACGCGGCAAAGTAAAAAAAAATTGTGGAAAATAAAATTTAAAACAACACTTTAAAAGTGTTGTATTTTCTATATAATTGTTTACTACATTTCTAAAAGTATTGTATTTAGCAATAGATGAATGTTATAGATTCTATAACATTCAGGAAACGCTATAGATACATATTTTATAGTACTCAGAAAGAACGCTATTGTTGATAGCATTCTATAGCGGGGAGACTTGAACGCTATAGAAAAACTGCTATTGTAGGTCCTATTTGTTGTAGTGATACCTCCATCGACGTCAAGGGACTCGCCCCCGTCGAGCTCCATGATGCGGTGGACAGTGCGCATGTACTTGGAGTCGGGCTGGTCGGGGGAGTCACGAAAGTGGCAGAGGATCGCGACGTTGACGTCCTGGACGCTGATGTTGGTGCCCCAGACGAAGACGGGGACAGAGTCGTCGACGGAGGGGTCGGTGGCGGGGTCGGGACCGTCGGCATCGGAGGAGAAGGACATGGGGGTGGCGGGAGTGGCGGGGGTGTGGGGGGGGGTGTGGGGGTGTGTGGCGGGAAGGGGTCCGATGGGCGGAGGATGGAAAGGGGGCGGCTGGTGGGAGTGGCGGCGGCGGCCGTACATCGCTTCGCCTGTCCTGTGCCCGAGGTTCAGCAAATCGGTTTGGGGGAGAATCTAGGGTTTGGTGGAGAGGGGGAAATTTAGGGTTCCAGATCGAGAAGCGGAGGAGGAAACTAAGCGGAGGATGACGATGTGGAGGATTGAAAGAAGGAGGAGGAGAAGCTTAGGGTTTGGTGAGAGGAAGGAAGACGATGAGAAGGGGAGTGGAGCTGAGAGGGAAGGAGAAGGGATTTGGAGAGGGGATGAGAAGGGGCGGAGGCTTGAGCCTCCAAATATCGCGTTGGTGGAAAGAATTTTACAGAAAACTTAATTACAAGTTTGCTACCGCTCTAAAATATTAATAACGCTTTGTTTTATAAACGTTATAAAAAGTCCAAAATTAGCCAAAACCGTCATAGAAAAAAGGTATTTCGAACTTTGATGACGCTTCTTTATCAGCCGTCATGAAATTCACTTATCAAGCGTCATTAATAGGTCTTTTTGTTGTAGTGGATCTTGAGTTGTGGCATAATAGACTAGGACATGTTCATTATAAAAGAATTAACAAAATGTCTAGTCTAGGACTTATCTCCAAATGTGGGGGTAAGGTGGAGAAGTGTGAAGTGTGTGCTCAGACGAAGATCACAAGAAAACCCTTTCATCGGGTCAATCGAAGCACAGATCTTCTGGAGTTGGTGCACTCCGATATCTGTGACTTCAAACATTTCTCCACGAAGGCCGGGATGAAGTATTTCATAACCTTCATCGATGACTTCTCAAAATACGCGTTCGTCTACTTGCTCAAGTCTAAAGACGAAGCCTTCGAGAAGTTCAGAGAGTTCAGGACCGAAGCTGAACGGCAGACTGGACAACAACTCAAGAGGTTGAGAAGTGATCGAGGTGGGGAGTACAGGTCTCATGAATTCGCATCATTCTGCAAAGAACATGGAATCATATGCGAGACTACTGTTCCATATTCTCCTCAATCCAACGGAGTAGCAGAGAGGAAGAACCGAACATTAACAGAAATGATGAATTCTATGCTGCTTACTGCAGGCCTTCCAAAATGCTACTGGAGAGAAGCTGCATTGACGGCCACTTTTATTCTAAATAGAGTGCCGTATGCAACTTCGGACGTAACTCCTCATGAACTCTGGTTCAAAGTCAGACCAAACTTGAATGTCATTCGAGTGTGGGGGTGTCTGGCGTATGTGAAGCTCCCAGATCTGAAGATTCAGAAGCTAGGGACAAGGACTACGAAGGCGATCTTCTTGGGGTATGCCGAGAAGAGTGATGCTAGAAGATTTTTGATATTGAGTCAAATCATATCATCGAATCTCGTGATGCTGAATATTTTGAAGACAAGTTTGCAAAAGATAAAAACATTGTTCTTTCGGACATTTCGGAAAATGATGTAGGTGTAAATGAGACTGAAATCTCATATGGGCCAGTAGTCCAAGAAGAAGCTGTTGTTGATGAAACAACTCTTATACCAGAACTCGTAGAGCCGTCAGCTAAGCGAGCTAGGATACCGAAAGACTTCGGAGATGACTTTGTCACCTATCATGTGGAAGCAGATCCGCTTACCTATGATGAGGCGATGAAGACCAGAGATGCTATCTTCTGGAAGGAGACAGTGAATGACGAGTTTGACTCTATCACCTCCAATAACACATGGGTGTTGGTAGATCTACCTGAAGGAGAAAAGCCCATCGGATGTAAATGGATCTTCAAGAAGAAGATGAAGGCAGATGGAACTATTGACAAGTTCAAAGCCAGGCTGGTAGCCAAGGAATTTTCTAAGAAACAGGGGATAGACTACTTTGACACGTACGCTCCAGTAGCTCGGATGACCACCATCAGGATGTTAATCGCTCTAGCAGCTATACATAAGTTGGTGATACATCAGATGGATGTAAAGACAGCATTCCTGAATGGAGAGCTGACCGAAGAGATTTACATGCAACAGCCAGACGGATTTGTCGTCAAAGGTCTTGAAGACAAAGTCTGCAAGTTGGTGAAATCATTGTATGGTTTGAAGCAAGCTCCCAAGATGTGGCATGAGAAGTTTGACAAAGTTATTAGGTCAAACGGCTACAGAGTCAGCGAGACGGACAAATGTGTTTACACAAAGTTCGCTGATGGAAGAGGAGTCATCGTTTGTCTGTACGTGGACGACATGCTAATCCTAGGCACGGACATAGGCTGTGTCACAGAGACAAAGAAGTTCCTCTCAACCAAGTTCAGTATGAAGGACTTGGGGGATGCAGATGTCATCTTGGGCATAAAGATCATCCGGACAGACACTGGAGTAGCGCTGTCACAATCTCACTACATTGAGAAGATGCTCACACGCTATGGGTATAAGGATCTTCCAGGGATCGATACGCCATACAGGTGTGATCAGAAGCTGAAGCCAAACTCGAGGGAAAGCGTCAGGCAGCTGGAGTATTCTAGCATTATCAGAAGCTTAATGTACGTAACCACTGCCACAAGGCCTGACATAGCTTTCGCCGTGGGAATGCTGAGTCGGTTCACAAGCAACCCAGGGGTTAAGCACTGGAAAGCTGTGAAGTGGGTGATGAGATATCTCAAGAAGACTCAGACATATGCACTGCACTACAACGGGTATCCGACAGTAGTGGAAGGCTTCAGTGATGCTAGCTGGTGTTCAGATGTGGAAAGCGAGAGATCCACAGGTGGATATGTCTTTTCCTTGGGTGGAGCTGCTATATCGTGGAAGTCGAAGAAGCAGACTATACTCTCTCGTTCCTCCATGGAATCTGAATTCTATGCACTTGAAACTGCAGCAGATGAAGCAGAATGGCTTCGGGAGCTCATGTATGATCTTCAGTGGTTGGGGCTCAGATATCGGCGATACCGATATACTGTGACAACTAGGCGACTGCGGCGGTGGCATCAAATGACCTCTTCAACGGGAAGAAGAGACTGTGCGGTTGAAGCACAGGGCAGTACACGATCTTATCAAAAGAGGTGTAATTGCAGTGGTTGATGTTCGGAGTCAGGAGAACCTGGCAGATCGTTCATAAAAGGCCTCAAGCGCCAGTTGGTCGATGACACAGCTTGTAAAATGGGCTTGAAGGCATTCTGATAGTGTGTCTTTGTAATCTTACCATAAAGTTTTATGCTATTAGTTCAAAGAAAAATCTACTAGGCATCTAACTTTTGGTTCAAAGAGGATCACTGACTGGGAAACTATCAGGTAACAGTGGGTACTTGTTCTCTGGAACATGGAAAGGATACGGACCCATAACCACTATTGTCTACTATGTATTTTCTGCAGAAAAAAAAGATCCTGTGGAAGGTTGGCTTAAACGCCTTAATGAGTTCTCAGGCAGAGTGAATGCCTGGTGTGCTTTACAGGAAGCACGGTAGAGCACTACAAGGAGTAAAACTCTATGCTACAGTGGGGTGACTACAGCATGAGGTTCCCAGGTCTGGGGTAATGCCTCGGCTTTGCAAGCCAAGTCATAGCGACGTAGCACCGCAAATAGGCAGGTAGCCTAATGTTGTATGACGTAATTAAAGAGTTGTAGACAGCACTACAAAGGGGAGGATGGCCCCATGTTACATGGCACGACACCACGATGAGGTACCCAGGTAGGGGTAAAGCCTCGGCCTTGCAAGCCATGTCGTTGCGGCGTAACACCGCAAGGAAGCCTTAGGCTTCATGTTGAGTAGATTGGCACTACAAAGAGGCTGAGACCTCATGCTACAGTAGTATGACACTACGATAAGGTTCCCAGGTTGGGATAATGCCTCGGCTTCAGGCCATGTCATAGCGGTGTAGCACCGCAAGGAAGCGCAAGGCTTCATGCCATATCTCTTTAATAAAGAACTCACCTATAATGTATGGAAAGAGATAGCAGACCGTCTCTTGAGGGTAAACTTGTAGACGCCCAAAATTATACACTGAAACCAGGCTGGCACAGGGCCTTTAATGTGCAGCCAGAAGCACACGTAACTACACTTTATGAGTGGAAAGAATTACAATTGTGGTGCAAAATTCAAGGCGTAGTCCATTCTTGTATCACATTGTTATTTAACCCATGCGGGAAGATTCAAGTCGTCAGCGACATCTATCCTAATACAAAATGGACAGTTACTGTGGGGAACGCTCAACCCTGGACACATATATATGTTGTGATATGTGGGGGATTGTTGGTGCTTTCTTTACATGGAGAGAGCTTGCTCTCAACATGCCTTGTAAAATTTTAGTCCCACATCGAAAATGTACCATGAGTTATCTCAACATATATACTTGGTTGTGTTGTTGAGAGATGCACATGGGGTGGTGACCCTAAGAAGGGAACCATGTGGGTAATTTTACTAGGAGGTAAGAATAAGGCTCCAAGGATTAAGCATTAATGCTTTTGTCATTCTCTTGGATTAATTCCATTTGAGCTAAGCCCCAAAGGGGCTTAGCGACTCGGACTCGGGCTCATGGGCTCATGAGGCGTAATGTGGTATTTTGTTGGCGCACTTTGCACTTAGCACATCAGCAGTCATGCGGCATGCGGCTCATATGCGGCCTCATGCGGCTCATGCGGTCCATACGGTCCATGCGGCTCATGCGGCTCATGTGGTCCATGCGGCCCATGCGGTCCATGCGGCCATGAGGCTCATGCGGCCAGGCTGCTGCTGTTGCTGCCGCATGGAGGGTTCCGCTGACAGCAGACTACAAGTCAGTTATGGAAAGACTGATTCAATGCGATTAATTCAGATCCTATCTTTGTGGGATTTGAATTAATTTTGTTGCTATCTTTGTGGGATTTGAATTAATCTCGTTGCTATCTTTTGGGATTTGATTCAATCTTTTCATAACTGAAGAGGCGGCTAGGGTTTCCACCCTTCTCTATATATACTCTTCTGGCCTCCTTTGTGCGTACTACGAAAATATAAGTCAAAAAGGAGAAAGAGAGAGAGAGCTGCTGCCGCCATTGCAAGTCCATCCGAGGAGTCAGAACAGAGGTGACTTCAAGCGTTCCACAAGTTATTCAACTTGCTGGTTCCTGGAAGCAATTCGTGTGGGGCGAATCTTGCTTTGAGCAACGGTGTTTTGACACCCCAGCATTTTTCTTCTTCTCATCTTTCTCTATATTATTGTACCTTGTTCTGTCCCAATTGCAACACGTTTGCAAGGAAGAACGAGAGATCTTCTCTTCTCTATTTCTCTCCTCCATATTGTAATCGGATTATTTGGTTTTTGTATCATCGTAGATCTCTGTTGCATCTGTTTTACCATCTTTGATCAAGCCCCGGGACTAACAATTTGTGATGCTCAATTGGAGATAGAGGCAAGCTTGGCTTCTTCAAAGACAGAGGAGTCCATTCAAAAGAAAGAAATAAAGAGATATAGAAAGGTGAAGTCGTTGCGAATCATCTGTCAGTAGAGAGAAGTCGCCAACTGAGATGGCGATTCACACTCATCACACTGCAACTCGCCAACTGAGTTGGCGAGTTCTATCAAGGCTCGCCAACTGACTGTAGACTTGGAAACTAGACTGAGGAACTCGCCAAATCACTTGACGGTTTACTAAGTTTTGTCAAATGATTTGGCAATTCATCCCTTCAAATTGCAAATACACAAAACATCTCCCTTTATATGCAAATTTCAACTAAATTCCTTCCCCTATATGACAATTTATGTTCCTTTTAGTACAAATAATTTGTTCTATACGAATATATGTAATAATTTTTTGTCAAAAATACTGTTATTTATAGATAAAAGGTCATTTGATCATTCACTAACTCAAATTTCTATATAATCCGCCCTGGCCAGGACAAGCTAGACAACGGTCCATGATCCAAGATTATCGGAACATCAATATAGACATATCTAGAATAGAAAAAAAATACTATGGGCCATCCTTAACATTGTAGAGTAGTGGTTATTATGTTAGCCTTACATAGTATAGAGGTCTTTAGGTCAATTTTTTTGTGAGATAACAAGTGCTTCTTTGAAAGACAAATCCAAACCTCGTGCAACTTTTCCATCCAGGAGAAAGGGGGGAAAAGGATTTCCAACATACTTTCCAACCAAGATTGAATGGTGAGATAACCGAAGAATATGAGCACATATTTTCATAAATTTAGGGGATGTTTGGATAGATGTAACTCTTTAAAAGTGTGAAAGTGGCACTTACATCATGATAAGTTGTAGGGCACTTCAGCAAGTAGCACTTTTCAAAATGTGTTTGGATAGAGTACTTTTTGTCTGCTGCAAGTGGAAGGAAATAGGTTTGGTGTTTGAATGGTTGTTGTAAGTGGAAAAAAAAAGTAGTTCGGTTGTTTGGATGGTTATTGAAAGTGGATGTTGAGGTTGTTTGAAAATATGATAACCCATAATTAAATTAATTATCATAATTAAAAAATACATTAACTATCATAATTAAATTAATTATCATAATTACCTATTTAATTTAAATGTAAATATGATAATATAAATTATTATTAATATAGTATATTATTACTATTATTAATTATTACTGTCATTATCATTATCATAATTAAATTAATTAATGAGAGGAAGACTCTGGAAGACTTGTGAGGTTGTTAATTACTACTTTTGTTTCCTCGCTCTTTCTCTATCACGTCTCTTTCCAGAGTTTTCCTCTCTCCCAAGTCTTCCAATTTTTTTTTCTCATTACTTTGAAAGAGCAGCAGCAAGAAGCCACGCCGTCCGCGTCTTCGGCGTCGGCCTCGCCGTCAGCTTCCTCTCTTCCAAGTCTTCCTCTCCCTCGTCGTCGACCGCGGACTCCTCCAGCGTCGACGGCTCCGACTAACGCCGAAGCCACGCCGTCCGCGTCGGCCTCGCCGTCAACTTCGTTGGTGCTCGTCGTCCACGTGGTCGGTGCTGGCCTGAATCTGGAGACGAGAGAACGTTGGATTTCATTCCACTTCCTCAAAAAAATTGGGGAAGTAAAAGTAGAGGGAATGGAAGGGGACAGGAACTGTGATGTTGTCACATCACCAAAAAAAATCACATCACTTTCAAAGAACCAAACAGCTAAACTTACTCCAGTTTCCCTACAAATGCAAGTATGCTCAGTTTCTTGCAGTTTCAAGGAACCAAACATGCCCTCTCCTCTCAAGCCATAATGTAGCTCCGTCCATATATTTCCAACACCTTTATGCAATTTCCAGTCGAAACCTTTTTTTTTTTCAAACTTCTTTTAGTCTAATAAGCTCTCTCACAGAATATATCAAATAGAACACTGAATTCTATAAAGCCCTTAGGCCACATCATTAAAATCTGAAATAGAAATAAATGTCTCGGTGCCAATTGTCCATGACTACATGACAGCAGAGATCAGGGGGATAGAATGGTAAAATAGAATAAAAGGTACCTATCTAAATGGAAAAATGTTTTGAATCAATTAGATAGCAGCCATATTCCTCGAAATCATTCTGACAGAAGCTCTCAAGGCTACCAAATGCTGAAAAATGTTTTGAATCAATTAGATAGCAGCCATATTCCTCGAAATCATTCTGACAAGCTCTCAAGGATACCAAATGCTCGTCCTATTGGCTTTTCTCGACTTTTGCTCTGACGGGTCTTGCTGGTTTGATAACATAACCAAGTAGAACAACTGTGACAGGAACAATTGTTCCAATGAAATACACGCTTTGGTAGGCGGCCAGAGTTTCCTTCATGCTCAATACCTTCAGAGGAAGGGAAAACATAAACAAATCAGAGTATCAGCTACAAGAATGTGAGAGAGAATAAAAACTCTCTTTGTGGGAATTGATTGGAGAGAGCCTGTAATCCAATTTGTTGACACCCCATTTCTAAATCAAGCCAAAAAGTGATGTTACAAACCATGGAATGCTTACAAAAGAACTCAAATTTAAAACGTGTGGTGATCTTGAAATATTGTAGTTTCTTAGCAGATTGGAAATCATCTATAAAAACATCAGAGAACTGACCATGAAACCAATGCAGGAGCAATTCAGAACCAGTATCGTATACGCGAAGTTGGTAAATGTCAGCAGCTTCCTAAGTAAAGAATTCTTTGCTGAAATAGCCTGCTGCCATCTGTAGATCACTGTTAAGGCAAAAAAAAGAAAGGGAGACTAACTATAAATGTTGATCAAAAAATATAAGTCATGCAAATTCCAAACATATAGGCAAACTCATATGAACACATGATAAGCCTAGGGAAGAAAGAGTACCGCGTGATCCAGCAATCATCAAAGCTGAACAAAAAAGATGATATATCCAGGATATAAACCCTGTTATAACGTAGAGGATACAAGAATTAGTCACACTAAGCATTGAAATAACAGATAGAATATAGTGCACATTTAGTGCCCACAGCTATATAGATATAAAAAAATGGTAGCAAAAAGCAAGCAAGAAACAAAAAGTAGTGGTACTCCTAGCTTTCTCGAAGACCAGAAGGTTATATCAGTCAAGAAACTTATTGAACCTTGGAAACTAATTTGGTCACACAGGATGACCTAGATATGTTAAACAAAGAAACCAACAGTTTTCAGGTAAACAACATTACAAAACAAGAAAGGTCTTCGTTTGTTCTTAATACAAGTGCAGCAGACCATAATAAAATTTTGCATGCACATAGAGAAGGTCCAACTTCACCTAAGAATTTGATTATGCTCTGATTATGTTAACTGGATGTTTTATCAGATACAGGTCCTTAAATTGTCTATCTTGTCATTAATCCCGCAAATCTTATTATTTGTGTACATGTCATGAGAAGTTCAACACCCCCACCCACCCACAACAAAAATGACATACATCTGTAGTAATCCCCATGGGAGTTGTAAGTTCTAACATGCCAAAATAGGCACAATTTAAGAAAAGCAGTATTAGTAATTATTATTACTGTCAGCTGTAAGCAAAAAAAACAAAAACCTGCTAAATCAGTTACTATATGTAAATTATAAACTGTACAGCTTGAAGACCTCATACACTTTATGCAAGAAAAAGAAAATTACATATTGCCTATTATCTCATCACGTAAAGAAAATCAAATAGAAAGCAAAAGTAGACTAGAAAATGCTCATACAACATAGACAAATAGTTTGTTTAGATGAAAGATGATGCAAAGAATCACCATGCTGAGCATAGTCACAAATTCCGCATTCGGTGAGGTTAAGAAGTTCGGGGCTCAGGATTAGTTAGGAAAATTGGGCAAAAGTTCGGAATACACACACACACATATATGTGTGTGTGTGTGTGTATATATTATATAGTCCCCGTGGCCGTAGTCTGTTGGGAACGGTGGAGCACCCGGCGCAGTGGCGCAGGTTCGCCCCCTGGAGGCATGCCTCCAAGCACCATTAAGAAGTGGACACCCTCAAAAAAGAATATATATATATATATATATATATATAATATATATATATATATATATATATATATATATATGGGCAGAAAATATATATGGGCAGATAATCTTTTGGTCAAATGTTGAGTAGAGACCTAAGTTGGAATAGATATGATCTAAGTAAGTTATATGTTAAACGCCCTACTACCCACTGCTGTTCTCCTTCCATCAAAGCTTCCACCTTCCAAGAAAACCAACAACTGCCCATGTGCTCTTCTACAGCGAGTCTTCTTCCACCCCAATCTCCATCAAGGTATTGGTTTATTATTTGGCTTCCTCTTCTCCTCCCTTCTTGATATCTCCATCAGATTCATATGAGGAAGTGGAATTACATAAAGAAACATTTTTGTCATCGTCCTAGAAAAACAAAGAGAGCTGAAGTTGACAAAAAAACAGTTCAAAACCAAAACAGACAAAAGGAACTTTGTTTATTGGAAAGATGGTGAAAGCAACATAGTATTGCTCAGGAAAACTGAACACTATACTCACATGCCAAACAGCACTAACGGTCTGTGTAGCCAGCAACTGGAAAAAACCTGGTTTCTTTCCTTTCTGAATGAGCCTATCATAAACATCTGAAACAACAAAACAGCTGAAGGTTACAGGAAGATATACGATATACTATCATCAAATATAAATGAGATTTCTCCACCAAACATAAACAACTGAAACAACAAAACAGCTGAAGGTTACAGGAAAATACATGATAAAAAATTCAAATGCTTTAGCAAAGAAATGAGTTTCCTCAAAAAAGTTGAAAAGCATGTTGTATACTTCACATAATGGCAAGCAGCTGCTTCTTTTGTATACTTCACATAATGTGATTTGATTGCTAGCAGAAGACAAGCCCAAATCATTAAGGGCTGTACATGATCAACCATCCACACAGAAACCAATATATACAAGTAGATTGGCACAAATGCAGCAATTGCTACATGCATAAAACTAGACATTTTAACAATACACCACATATAAGTCTAGCAGAGACTAAGCAACAAACAAATTCATAATAAATCTTCCTTATTTTTTATTCAAGGCCTACATAGAACTAAAACTTTCTACAGAAATTAGAAATGCTCAACACAAATCTAACAAGACTATGGAAATTTTAATCCAATTTCACAATTCCTATACTAGTATATGACATTGTTCATGTTTGCGGATATGCATACACTAAAGTGAAGCATGCACATACACATGTTCATGTAAAGTGCCAAGTCCACAGGCAAAAGCACATGCTGAAACAAGCAGATGATTATAAATTGGGGCCTATGGTTTAGGGAATTGTAAACCTACATCCATTACGAATGGAGGACGTAAGAAAAATGTGCTTGTAGAAAGCTTTAAAAACTCACAATAACGCAGCCAAGTGCTGACTTGTATGTTCCAGACAAGAGGCACCTGCACTGCACTTGTTGCAAGTTCAACACCAAGTATATCAACATTTTTTGCACGGCCCCATTGAGGTTTAGGAGGTGACGAATTTGACCAGCCAGTGAAACCCAAGCCAGATATGATCATTGAAGCTTCAGAGATTGACCAGATAAAGTAGTACTTCCAGCGAGCAGTTAAGCCAGACATATACTGTGTAAACAGCTTTCTCCAGAAACTATACTCATAATATATGGGCTCACTAAACCGAGTGAGTGGATATTGTGGCACCAGGTACATGTAAAATGTCATACAGATAGCAGCTTGAATCAGAGCACGCAATGTAGCCAAATAGGGGGATGGCAATGATTTGTCCTTCGAGCAGGCCCAAATCTGTATGGATCACAAAGAGAGAGAGAGAGGAGAAGGGTGAGGGGGGGTGGTGAGAGAGTAAAACTTACTGGGAATTACATCACAATGGAAACAACACCTGAACTGAAAGAGTACTATGTCTGTGCTTACCCCTTTGTTTTCCGTATATTCAAGATAATCCTTTATCTCATATACTGGTCCTGCAAAGTGACTGCCACAGCAGAGGCAGTAACCAACATATTCCAATATGGAAGGCAAACGAGTTAATCGATATTTCTTTTGTGTCTCTCGTAAATCTTCTTCTTTCAAAAGCCCATCACTGTAATTTATCGCACATGAAATTACTTTCAACACCAGCACCATCAATGCACCTATATTTGCATATAACACCAAAGCAATGTCAGTATTCAGTAAGATGAAGACAACTAGTCTGATCTTGAAAAGAGAATCATCTCGCATGCTGTATAAAGCGCATTTCATAAATGGTTTAGAGAAAGATCCCTAGAGGAGAAATGATACTTAAGTAGAGAAAAAAAGATTTAAGTATGTACAGGTGAACTAAAGAAGAAAAAATATTTAGATGTCAAAAGTTGAACATGTATCCAATGTAGCATAGCAATGGAACCAACATCTATAATCCTAATCATGCTACAATTACTTGTTACATTTCATTTTCTAAGTTAACTTGATGGCAAAGGTCCCAAAAAATGCAGTGGTGTGATTGCTGGTACAACAACAATGTCTTTAACCAAATATCTTGGTTCAACTACATGAATCCTTTTCCTCCATTTTGCATTTTGCTCTCTTGAAGACTGTCTTCCTCACATTAGCAAATGTCATATCATTAAACTAAGATTCGATCCAAGTACTTTAGGTCTAGCCTAATTCTAACACTACCGGTTTGCTCAAGGACTCGCTCATTTTCTAATATATTTCCAACTCCCACGAATGCACATGCCCATACCATCTCAAATGATTCTCACCTTATCCTATCCAGTGTTATCCAAGTCATTTTTTTGGGTCGGTTAGACTAGATGAACTGGTGAAGCGGTTGAACCGTCCAGAACCGGATCGGACTCGTTCGACCATTCGACCGTCCAGAACCGGATCGGACTCGTTCGACCATTCGACCAGGTCATGGTTCTCATGAACCGCAGGTAGCAAATATACTGTACAGTGTGCTGGAGATAAGAATATTCGAAAATACGACCTTTGGAACAAGAGACCAGCACCCCTACCAATAGACTACATCATATTTTGTGTCAAATTCCATGTATCTGTTATATATATTGATTTTTTCTTTTGAAATACCTGGGGATACACACAGGACTTTGTGCACGCTGCATTGCATGCCTTTTGGGCCCACTGCCCCCAACTCTCACCATTTTCATAAATGGAAGGAATAAAACGCTCCCGTGGCTCAATCAACTGATTCCGCCACCCAGCCAGGGTCTTATGCCTCTCTCCGATAACCACGAGGGTCACTCGAGTTCGATTATAAATTGATTAATAACAGTATATAAATACACTTACCCATTGTGCATATATGTAGCCATTATAGATGTCTACTTTTGGATTTAGAACTTTGTTAGATTGAGAACTTTTTGTTAGATGTCTACATAAGTGATCAAAGTTGTGAGATTGAGAACTTTTTGTTAAGCATATATGTAGCCATTATAGATGTCTACTTTTGGTGACACAAAATTTGTACGTCAATATGGATTGTGATTGTTACAATTCATCATATTTAAATGGCATGCTTTTAACTTGTATCCAAGCCCAATAGTAATTAAAAGTAAAAAAGTGACAAAAGTTGCTCCAAATTATAGAGAAATTTTATTTATTATTAGAGAGAAAATTAAATAGTAAAGTATTTATTACGATTCAATAAGTGTTCAAAATCAAATCTTTGAAATATATATATTTCTTTGTCCATCTCAGTTAGTCCTATTTAAAATTTATAATACTATTATGTCAGCATCTTTGAACCGAACTGTTCAACTGGTCCAACGGTTTGAGTTGACCGGTTCAATGGTTGAACCAGTTTTTAAATCGTTGATCCTATCTTTAAATGCATTTACCACTCACCCATTTAGCATTCTTGTTCAAGATATGCTCTGTTTTGGACAAATGGACATATTTCTTGGTTGTCCAACGTTCAGACTCATATAGCATACTGGCCACCTAATGGCCCACAACCCGGCAGGAGGCCTACAACCAGGCCCGAAGGCCTGCATCCAGCCCACACTCACCCCGCTCCAGCCCGCACCTGGCTGATCCATTTAATTCCCCCACCACATGGGCAATTAAATGCTTCCCGAGGGCTTGAACCCAAGTGCTTGGCAATCTTTATATATATATATATATATATATATATATATTATATATAAATAATATATAGAGAGAGAGAGAGAGAGAGCAGTCTCAAGGGTATCCTACAATCTGCTGCCGAGATGAACTCTCCATTTCAATTCTTTGAGCAACATCTGTCTTAACCTCGCCATTATGATGCATAGTTCACCCTAAATAGTGAAAACATACAAGTAACATGAGAGTTCTCCAAAAGACATTAACACCTGAGACTGGCAGTTTCTTCAATATTCATTTCGTGTGATCATTATAATTCTCATTCACTGCAGATAACATCAAGTTTAATATGTTATAAACTACAAGAAGCCTTAGTAACATAATTGACTTGTTTTATTAGCCTCCCTAAACAAAAGAGACTGGAAAAATATGATCCAAGTGCTTTACATCTAGCCTAATCTAAAACTAGAATTTTGGTCCCTTAAGGACTCATTAATTTTCTAATATATATCCAAATTGCCACGAATGCACATGTCCATACCATTTCAAATGTTTTATCACCATATAATGTCTTTAAATGTATTTGAAACTCACCTATTTAATTTTCAGTATCTTATTTGAAATTTGCTAAGTTTTTGGACAAATGGACATGTTTCTCGGTTCCAACATTCAGACTCATATAGCATTACTGCTCTTATAGGTGTTTTATATTTCTTCAGTTTCAAATGTATCCTGCAATCGGCAACCCAGAAGAACTCCTCTTTAACCATCATGCTTCAATTCTATGAAGAACATCCGTCCTAACCATGCCATTATGATGCATTCAATCGTAAAGACATACAACTAACATGAACGCTCTCAAATCAAATGATGTATTTAAGACAATTACACCTAAGAGTCACTTACTGCAATGCTCATTATGTGATGATCATTGTAAATTCTCATTCAGTCTGATAATATGGAGTTGAATATGATATAAACTACAATAAGCCTTAATAACATGATTGACTTGTTTTCTTAGTCTCCCTAAACAAAAAGACTAAGCAAAATATGTCTGGTACTTTCATTTGGGCTAACATTCAGTATTGTGTAGGGGTAGATTGTTTCCGCATTTGCTTCTCCCACTTAACTTTTCAAGGAACCCTTCTCTAATAGGATGGAGTGTTGTCCAAGTCTGTGCATCTAAAACAGTATTGAGTAGAGAAAAGTCAAGGAGATGATCAATTCATGACTTAATGGTGTCAGATTACCTAACATTCCTGTTTTCTATCAGGTTGAATTACATTGGATATTGGTTTTGGACTCTCCACAAGTTTCTTGCACAACTAGCCATAAATTTCTCGGAAATTAGAAATTTGCTATGGTGCCAAACATATTCAACTTGCAAGTTGCAACTATGGTTAAAGGTATATCAAAGTTAAAAATTGGATAAGTTGGAAGACAATTTACAACAAGAGAATAACATATTATGACACTGGATAACATATATGAGTTGAAATTTAAAAATATGAAGTCCATTACCTGTTGCATCAATGCCACCCTCCTTCCATGCGTCCCCACTCATGTAATATACATGGCTAAAAGGAAGAGGAAAAGAATGGTATCAGGAGCAGAAAATTGGTAAAAATCTCACTTTTGAATATATATATATAAGTGGATCCCAGGGTGGAACCTTAAGAGATTTCCTAAGGTGGAGTCCACGTATTCCTGAGGCTCATCATATCCTCCAATAACTACTTTTTTCCCATATATTTATTTGGGATTTGGTGTGGTGCACGTGGACATTGTTGTCCATTGGGAAATTGACACGTGACACCCCTTAGGAAATTTTATATAGAGCCACCTTATGAACCTTTTTGCCTACACACACAAAGGTCATTTCACATATAAATAAATATGGATTATGAATTTATGAGCTTTGCTTGGCGCCTTATACTGATTCTTATCGTTAGTTTTTTACAACTGTGAATTAAAGTGGGTGCTCACAAGCTGTAAATGCGTTAGATCTTCAAGTTCCAAAAAGTCAACTGAAACAACTAAAACCCAAAAAGATGGCCATGCAACTATGAATTTTCAATTATTACCACCATATCATGTGGCCAGGGATTTCTCTCGAAGAACGAATAACAAATAAGAGCAGAAGTTGGATATGTCATCCTAGTTCTGTCAAACCAGAAGGTGTAAGCTACAAAGACTATGACAGGTATGGACAGAAAAAAGAAATCTGTCTTTGATGTCTGCTTCCAGAGCAAAACTGGAGGGCCACACTTCCATTTTGCCAGGCAACTGAAACAAAATAGTTGAGATGTTGCAGCTTGCTACAATCTAGTCTAGTGTAGTAAAACCAAAAGATGGAGATAATTGAAACTAATGCCTTAGCGAAAATAGTCGTAATTATAGCTCCATTCCCCTTCAATTCCATACAGAGGGATGCAATAACTTCATGCAAATTTTGATTTGAAATCTTAGTTCCAAACCAGTTGCTTTTATTTTTGTCAGGAACACAGAGAATTATCTCTCTCAACCACAAAATATGGATCCGAAGTCTTGATGCATTGGCAAAAACCTTAAATAGTAACAGAGAATCGGAGCCACCCAAGTTCAAGGCACACCTGTTGCAGAAACTTGTTGATTACGAACAAAGAGACCAACAGTACTGCAATAAATTACAAGATATATTTCACATTCGATTTATTGTTCGTAAATTGAACAGAGGTAAAATCAACCGTACCAAATAATCTGTGCGCATACAAGCCGAAAAGGACTAACCTTCGAAAATGTAAAGTGGGGCTAGTTTGATCCTCAAATAACAATGACAACGTCAATTACAGTAGGCCTGTCAATGGTAGACCGAAAATCCGCATTCGGTCTGCATTCGAACCGATAATATCCGAAATTTCGGATATGAACGGATACGGATGTCTTACCGGATATTTATCGGATATCGGATGCGGATACGGGAAGTGTCATCCGGTCCGATAACATCCGACCCGATAATAGGATAATTAAATATATATAATATATTTTAATTATAAATATGAACGGTGTACAATACATTTGATAGAATCACAAAGGAACTAAATGAGACTCTAAAATCCTTAAACTAAAAGAGACCCCCTCTCTCTTTCCTCAAACGTAAGGAAGGCTGTGAAATACATAGGCACAAGCCGTTCGGATCTTCATTCTAGGTATGTTTTTCTTCTCCGATTTTCTCTGTGTGTGTGTTTGATTTCTCATTTTGATTTTTGAACTTGATCTTATATTTTTTCTATTTATGTTTGGTTTTTTCATACTTCATTATTCTTTTTTTTGGAATGTGTGGTTTATTGGTTCGGATATTACCCGATATACGTTAAATTATCGGTAACGGATACGAGAGCCAAAACTACCATCCGATCGGATATCGAATGGTTATCGGATGTATACGATAGCTATTGGTTCGGATGTGGTAATGCCAACATCCGACCGATAAGCTACCATTGACAGGCCTAAATTACAGGCCTATGTTGCGGGGACATGGACACCACATGAAACATTTTGGACACGGTGACACAGATTCGGCACCTGTCTTGTGCGTGCTAGTGTGCTTTGGAGTGTCCATATCATGTCCGAGATGTGTTCGACACGACACAACGCAGTCGATTCGGGATGGTACAGTCAGGGCCGGCCCTGGGGTAAGCCAGACAAGCCACTGGGCTTGGGCAACCCCCGGTTAGGGCAACCCCCTTCCCTCCTAGGTCCCTCATTCTCCAGCTCTCCGCCAAGCCTTTACGGTCCATCCCAACTCCTCATTGTCAGTTGAACTGACAATCTCCCGTGCCTATTTTGATATTATACTAGAAAGGCCTCGAGACATAGGTCAGGAGTCAGGCGAGCAACTCGAAATCTTAGCTCCACACTACCATCAGAACCGAAGACAAGTAGCTTCTTAGCGTTTATCAAAATCATTACATTTACAGCTTTCAGTTTTTTTTTTTTTTTTTTTTTTTTTGGAGTCAATGGGCAACCAAATTTAGCTCCGCCTAGGGCAAACCCAACCTGTTGGGCCGGCCCTAATGGTACTTGTATATCTTCTTGGTCTACTTTCCTAACTGATGCAAAGAACATAGTCGAAGTGAGAATTGGGCTTGAGATTTGAAAAGTTTCGCACACCACGAGCCACTCTTTGCTAATGCAGCAGATAGTATAAGCATATGTTAGGCAGTCAGTATCTACAAAAGAAACACATTTCCTAAAAGATCGAAGAACCAAAACTGGTCCAAACGTCCAATTCCTAGCCAAATTAGCATTTCCGTAAGAATCAAAAGCTTCCAGCTTTTCCAACCAAATATATATGCATGCAAATCAAAATTATCACGTCGATCCAAACCCTAAAAGTGGAGGGGGGAGATCGGGAGGATCGATACCATCCGATGAGATATCCAAAGCCGGTGAAGAAGGTGAGGATCCCGGCACGGCGGCGGAGGAGGAGCATGGAGGCGTAGCCGAGCGCCATGGGGATGAGGAAGTGGAGGTTGGAGGAGAATCCGAAGGAGAGGTAGGAAAGATAGGCGCCGGAGCCGGCGGCGAAGATGTGCTTGGCCGCACCGGAGGGGAGGAGGCGCCAGAGGAAAGAGACGGGGATGGTGGCGACGAAGCAGAGGAGAAAGCGGAGGACCGGCACCGACACGCCGATCGCCGACGCCGTCGACGACATCTCCAGCTCCATGGCTAGAGCTTGGGGGAGAGAGGAAGAAGTGGTGGTGGCGGAAATTATGGGAGATCGTGGAGTATTACAAGATTGGAATATTTATAGAGGACCCTCCTCTCTCCCTTTTTTTTTTTTTTTTTTTTAAGGATCTTATTTTAAAATGTTAATAAGTATTGAGTCCATTTTTGTTCACCCACCAATACCACGGTGTTTGATCACTCCCCCATTACATGGAGACATATGACAAATAAAACCACAAACCTATTTTAGAGAGTGTACAAAATCACTTTTAAAGTGATTTTATTTGTCACATGTCTCCATGTGATTGGGGGTGAACATACACCATAGTATTGGTGGGTGAACAAAAATATACTGAATAAGTATTAACAAATTCCAACTACATAACACTTACTTGCACTATCAATTTGGTACCCAACCCATACTTGCACTATCAATTTTGGTACCCAAGCTCTACATATAGTGAGTGAACCTTTGTTGTAGCGAAATATATTTGTATAAATTAGACAAAACAAAATAAATACGAAAAAATTAGGGAAGACGAAACGTTCCACCAACTCAGTTGGCAGGAAAATAGATTAACATTAAAATATGACATAGATGATTTTCGTCAACTTAGCTGGCGGAAAATGGACGGGCCGGATTTGGTTTAGGAGTTTATGTGATTTGGTTGGTTTAGTTTAGGAGAGTGTTTAATGCATGGACCAATGAGCCAATCCCTTAATGCATGAACCAACCCCTTGATTTAATGCATTCTTTTTTTTTTATAAAACCAAAGCCGGTGGACGACTCCACCCGACCTTGGCCCGGAGACCGTGGCCACCGCCACCCAGCCACCTCCGTGGGAGGGAGTGCTCTCCGGGCCACCGCCACCCAGCCACCTCCGTGGGAGGGAGGGCTCGAACCCGGCCCTCACCTCCGGTGCACGGTGGTGTTACCAGTACACCACGACTCGATGTGCTTGATTTAATGCATCCATTCCCATGCAACTCTCTATTCTTCATTCATAGCCTCCAACTCTATTAATTTAATGCATGAACCAATCTTTTGATTTAATGCATGAACTAACCCTGCACATTAATGAAACAAACAAGCCAACCGAAGACCAACTCCAACTGACCTGCCAGAATCTCGTCAACTCAATTGACGGAAAAGTGCACGTGCACGGAATTCCGTCAACTCGGTTGGCAAAATTTGGTTGGTCATGTTTTCGCCAACTCAGTTGACGGAACGTTTCGTCTCTATTTTTTTTATACTTGTTTCGTTTTACCTAATTTATACAAATATATTTTCGTCACAACAAATTTTTTGTAATAGTAAACTATTTTTTTAAATAATAATGACCTAATATATGCACAGGATACATGTATTTCATATATTATTATGATAAAGACTAAAACATAACTATGTAATTATTATAATCTCTATTAAAACTGCTTAAAGACTAAAAGACGATTTATTAACTATTCTAAATTTATTATATATATATTAATATATTATTATTTTATACCTGTATGCAAGCTTATTTAGCTATTTTCAATGGCAATTTCTAAAATTGGGTAGTTTAAGGAATTTTTTACCTTAGTTGGCATAATTTTTTTATAGAAATTGCACACACACATATAAAAATATTCTCTAATAGTTCTTCATTTCTATCATACGTGACAATAATAAAAAGATGAATTTAATGACGCAGTGTACAATATTAATTGGTACGAGAGATGAAAATTTCTATGAGAGTTTCTACATGTAGAAACCGTCATCATAGAAACTCTATATTCTACATCACCGCCACATAGGATATAAATTGTGATAGAAATCATGGTTGGGAGAATTTTTTTTCTAAAATGGGTT